>PISX010032276.1:0-16394 GCA_004024625.1 Mellivora capensis
AAATCTTGCCATTTGCCACAACGTGGATGGAGCTAGAGAATATTATGCCAAGTGAAATAAGTCAATCAGAGAAAGATAAATACCATATGATTTCACTGATATGTGGAATTTAAGAAACAAATGAATAAATAAAAAAAGAGACAAATAAAAAAACAGAGTCTTAAATACAGAGAGCAAACAGATGGTTACCAGAGGGGAGAGGGTAGAGGGATGGGTGAAATAGGTGACGGGGATTAAAGAGTACAATTATTTGGATGCCTGTGTGGCTCAGTCAGTTAAGCGTCTGCCTTTGGTTCAGGTCATGATCCCAGGGACCTGGGATTGAGCCCCACTGGGCTCTGTGCTTCTCTCTCTGCCTGCTACTCCCCTGCTTGTATGCTCTCTCTCTCTGTCAAATAAGTAAATAAAATCTTTTTAAAAAAAATAAGGAGTACACTTATCATGATGAGCCTGAATAATGTATAAAATTGTTGAATCACTATATTGTATACCTGAATACAATATAGTGATTCAACAATTCTATACATTATTCTCATATAATACTGTATGTTAATAATAATTTAATTAAAAAAAGAATTTTGGCATAAAAACCCACCAGTAATGCCAAATATCAGCAAAAAGTGTATGGATAATTAAGACATAAAGTTCTAATAAAAGGCAGAAATAAGAATTTGGAAGTGGTTTATTGCCTAAGTCATTATTTTGTTGCCTGGTCCTAGTGGCCAGCATGCTTCTTCCTGTGTTGCTCAAATAAACATGAGTTTGAAGGTTTATACTAGGATAAACATGAGATTAAGTTTTGTAACACCCTGCTGCTGTCAACAGACAAATTTTTAAGTGCTTTCCCTTCAGTTACTAAATAGCTGCTCAGAAAAGACCTGAGGGCCAAGAATGGCCATTAGGAGACAGCACTTCCCTAGCACCATGACTCATATGTGGTTGTAAAGAAAAATAAATACAAGAATTTATGCTAGGTAAATAAAATTTTAAATTATATAGAATTGCTTCAAAAGGCATTTCTGAATGAGAGGGAGGCCACCCCTGCTTAGAACTGCAGGCTGAGGGCTGGGCACTTTATAAGGTCATCCTTACCATCTTGTTTCCATCACGTTCAGCCAAGTCCCATCATACAAGAGAATGAAGATGAGGAATGAAGTCACTCTCTAGAGCTCTGAGCTTTGAAGCTAAGCCTCCTCTCATTCCAGGGGTGGCCCAGGGCTCATCTCTCTTCAGCTCAATTGTCCCGAGCGTACAATGGAGCCAAATCTTAAGGGAGCTGTCCTCAGGGACACGACACTCAGACAGAGGTGACCATATGGTGCAGCAGGATAAGCAGGATCATCAGAGGCTAGCCTCATACCAACTGAGTGAACTGGTGGGCTATTCAACGCCTCTGAACCTGTTTCCTCATCCGCAGAATAGAGCTAATGATAATTACAAGATTGTTCAAATGACTAAATAAAATGGGAATACAAAGTGCCTGGCACAGAGTGGAATCCAGTCAATGGTGGCTCTTGTCCTGCTTCAAAGCTACTGCCAATCTGGCCCAGAATGGAGTTTCTTTTTCTCTGCTGCCAACAATATATTCAAGAGGAGAAAAGAGTAGCTGGCATTGCCTCAGCTAGCATCACCAGATCATCCAACTCCAAATGAGGGTGAGGAAGAGGCTGACGGAGAGGCATACCCCATGAGTGGGGGCCGAAGCAACTTCTAGATGCCCAGGAAGAGCTGGCTATTGTGAGGCCGAAGTCTCCTGGTGGGGCAGGAATAGCTTGCAGTGGACAGTAGTGAAGTAGTGCTCAGTAGTGAAGGACCAGTTCCCATGCTCTGAGAGGACAGGCAGCCCCACCTCTACCAACAAGAGGCAAAAACATCCTGTAATGTTCTACCATTTGGCTGGGATGCAGAATGCTTAAGCTATCCCAAACTACCTATACTACACACAGTGTGCATCACTGTTCGTCTGTCTGCCTGCTTGTGTTTGTTTTCAGTGTCTTAGCAGACTAGCTCTGGGTTCATGTTGGGTGTTGTGTTTGGCAAGAGGAGACGTAAATATCCTTGCCTGACTGGAGCTATCTCAGTGCTAATGAGTTCAGTTATTTTGAATAGAATAAAGTATTGCTCCAGGTTTCTTCATAATCATAGCATGGAACAGTTCAACTTTAAACTTGAATTATCTATCTTAGGAAATAGTCACTAAAATAACCACATCTGGAGTATTCCCCACAGGTTTCTGGAGCTCTGGCCAACTCTTGGGCAAACTGTGGACGTCAAAACACACTTGATGACTTATCTGAGCTGTAATCTGGGAAGCTGAAAGTGATAAAGCATCCTTATCCCTACCCTTAACCTTCTTCTGTATGTGTCTGTAATCCAGTACGTTAAGTGGGTGAGACTAGTGAAGATTCAACTGTTATCTTATTCAAAGTTTCTGTGATTTATCTTCGGTCCACAAAGAATGTGTTCACCCACCCAAATGAAGTAAGGCTGAATTTATTCACTCATTCAAAAATATTTTATTGTATCCATTTGTACCAGACACTTTATAAGCACTGGGAATATAAGTGTGAGTGGCCCAGTCTCAGCCTGAAGCCTCACGGACTAGTAGAAGAGGTGGTGTTCAGGACATGTGGATCTTCCAAATGGGAGGAGTGGTCAGTTCCACAGGGACTGGAAATCAGGAAAGACTTCATGGAAAAAGTGACCTTTGTTCAGGATCAAGACTTTACAACAAGAAGTATTTCCTGATTTCTAATCCCCATAGAACTGACCACTCCCCTCATGAACTCAGGATTATACTAGCCGCCAATGATAATCAATCACACTGTGACAACATTTCTGGCTTGAATTATCCACATAGACTAGTGACCCTAAATTCACTAGATAATAGAACAGTCACTGGTTTTGTGACATGTGTTCATCTTTTAAGTCAGCAAAAGAAAGTCTGCTTTGAAATTCGACAACTTCCACAGTTTTAGCCAATTCCATAAAAGACCCATGTGACCAAGCCCCATAAACAGAAGCGTTTGGGGAGATGAAATATCTGAAATCATGACCTTCGTTTATAGCCCGTGTCTCCACAATAGTGAAAGTTAAAAAGCTGACTTTAAAAAAAGTTGAGCCTAAGATGAGCTGCCTGATAACAAAGGCAAGAAGGGAATGTAAGAATCAGAGTATTGAGCCATTGACAATTCATATGATTTCAGAGGCACTTTATGTTCATTCCTAAATGTTTCTCATACCTCTACCTCCTAGTAATGATACCTAAACTTCCACTGATAGTACTCCCATTTCTTTATCATAAGGTTTGATCCTGTTTAAAGTATAACTATCCCCATAGATGTCTTTTACACCTTGGTATGAATAAATTTATCAGATTCTTTCTTGAGACTGGTGGCACCATGGGTGAAAACAGGAGAACAGGAGTTCTGCTAAAGTAGAAAGAGGGGAGGAAGCGTGAATAAGGTAAAGTCTGGGGGGGTACCCCAAGTTGTCCTTGTGTTGTTTTTGTTTTTCTTTGTTTCTTAACTTACAGTTTGCTAAAGGTCAGCCCTAATCACAGTCTAGGAAAAGAAACAAAAATTCACGGTGAGAATGGTACCCAATACCTGAGATTCTGAAGAGTTATAAGGTGGATGAATTTGATGGTTTTGATAATCAAGACTAAGACACCCTGCCCTTCTTCTCCAGCCTCAGCTTTAGTCATGTGAAGAGTTTCTGGTTCAGAACCAATCAGATTGCAGCAGGTACCCAGTGGTGTGGCAGGATGTCACCTCCCCTCCATGGCCTTCTGGGAACACAGCTATAGTCACAGCTCCTCAACAAGAACATTCAGAGTTACATCTCACCGTTTTCTTATTTTCAGTTTTATTGTAACATGACAGTCTCCGTTCTTAGATCTGATTGTTGTGGAAAGCAACCCATTTCTCAGTCCCCACCCCATGAACCAGTGCAGACCTGCTAGGGATGGGATGAGTCAGTGTCTCAAAGCCCTAGTACAGTCACCAAAGGAACAGTCTATTCCTACCTGGGCAGAACATTTGCATACATTCACTCAAAAGTATGAACTGAACGTTCTCTGGGTAGCATACTGGACCCGCCCTGTCACAGATATCAGACATAGATCTGATTTTGTTGTGCTTATAATTGTATTGGAAAAACAAGTCATGGAGGTAGTGGAAAACTAACTCCCCAAAGAGAACTATAACAGGTCAGGGAAAGGAAGATCCCCATAGCTGGAGTGGTTAAGCTCCACAAGGGCAGGGACTGTGGCTAGCTGTTCATTGTTGCATCCCCAGCATCTACCACATAGTGGATACTCAATAAATATTTGTTGAATGAATGAGTGGATGGATGGGTTGGTAAATTATGGATAGATGACTGTTATGAAATAGTTTTTGAAGGCTGGCTAAGCTTTTCTTACAGAGGATAAAGGGAGAAAGAATATCATAAAAAGTTCCCCTCAAGATCCCCAAGACATCAGCATCATTGGGTTGCCACCATGATAGGACAAGCATTCAGTATTCTTGGCCAGTCCTAAGCCCTGAGCAATGCCACAACCCCAGCCTATATCACCATCAGTGGACAGTAAGAACAGTGTCAGATGGGAACCCAAAAAGAGAAAATAGGAGATAGAAAGATAGAAAGGAAGCTTGTTCTAAATACAACCCCAGAGCCACTGGAAGTACCTCTTCCAACAGCCATTCATCCACCTGTGAGGCAGGCTCACAGAGATTACAGATCACCATAACTGCCTGTGTCCGTGGTAACACTAAAGGACCCAGAGCCAACTTGTGTCGATCAGAAGTTGGACACAAATGTCCTTGGAAAGACCAGGATTCAGGAGGTAACAAGTTTCCCATCCCTTTCTGCTGGGCCTACCAGGTTTGGCTTCCAGTCTGAACCCTGCACTTTCCCAACCTGATCTACTTGATACATATCCAGAGGCTCTTACTACCAAACTACTTATATGCATCTAAGCACCAACAATAGTACCAAGCCCACAGTAAGACCCATTCTGCTATCTGCTGTTATGACTTACAGAGGCAGCTGGAGGTATTCAAGCTGAAGGCAGAGAATGTCTTCCTTTGTATTCCCAGGATCTCACCCAGTGCCTGACATGTAGCAGGAACTGAGCAAATATTTGCTGAATGAAGGAATAAGGCAGCTCTGGTTCCATAGTGCAGATCAGCCTTCTGCTAGTCTTCCCCTTGCAGAACAAGAAAATACAGTGATGATAAAATCAGCAGGAAGAACATTAAAAAAAAAAAAAAAAGCAAGGATTGAATGAATGAATGCCTTCTACTCATCAGGATGGCCTGAGCTAAGTTTGCTCTCTGCCAACTGTTCCCATCCCTTAACACTTACTATGCCCTCCTCTCAGTCCCCCTAGTTCAAGTGCCTGAACCACTCCCTCTCCCTTCTACTTACTGCCTCCCTGCCTCCAGCCATCAGTGCTTTCCCTTTGGAATGTATACTGCTGTGTCCCATGATAGGATTTTTAGTTTAACACTGGTCGTTTAACTGGTAGTTTAACACTAACAAAGGTCGTTTAACACTGACCTTTACTTTTATAAATTCAACTATGTGTTCTCAGCCCTGCTTATGGTTTTAGAATTTAATGACATATATTTTTTGCACAACTTGACTCCTAATATGTGCCATTTTTTTCATTTGGCCTAAGAAACACCTGCTTGTTCCAACAGTAAGGGGAAATTGTTAGATTTGTTTAAAGAGAGTAGACTCTGTTCTGGATTCTATGAACAATTTAAGGGATTTTTCAAGGATACTTTTTGCCTATAAAACAATTTTGCCTTACAGTCCAATTTTATTGCATTTTTTAAAATTTCGCCTTATAGTTCAGTATGTATCTCCAAAAGACAAGGATTCCTTGTCAGTCATAATTGCAATACTATCATCACACAGAGAAAGGCAAAAATTCCTTAATATTATCAAATATCTTTGACTGTCCTATAAGTTTTGTTTTTATTTTTATATATTTTGGAAAAATGTGAGGTTTCATTTGCAATCTGAATAAAGTCCAAACCTTGTGACTCTTAAATCTCTTAAATTTCCTTTAATCTATAGGTTATATCTCTATTTCTTTTTTTTTTTTAATTGCACTTTTGTGTTGTTCTTGTAGAAACCACATTATTTAGCCTGTCATCTCTGGTATTTTGCTGACTGCACCTTCATGATGTTCTTTAACATGGTTTATTGTCCCCTGTATATCCTTTGAATTGTTCGTTAGATTAAGAGGGTTAATGAGATTCAGATTTGATTTATTTTTTCTTCCCAAAACTGTCTCAGAAGAAGTATTGTATATGTCCATCAAGAGGGACAAAATGCCTGGGTGTCTCCTTTTTATGATGTTAGTAGCCACTGGTGTTGTTGCCTAGACCCATTATTTCATTATGTTTTGTGAACTAGTGAAATTCAAGTCCTGAAGGTAATACCTGAAGAAGGAAAACTTCTTCTGACCTATTTATTTGCTCTAAGCTATAGGGTTTTGTTTGTTTTTCAATCAAGAATAAATACTTGATTGCTTTAGTTCTCAATTGTTCAGTGACTCTTTAATAATTTTCAGAGGTGATAAAGGAAAAAATTAAAAATATTCTTCTGAACCCATGGATTTCAACATATTCAATGCATTTCATTCTATTGTGGCTGGTTATTAGCCTTATTGATGTTCACACTCTTCCCTCTTTATCCAAAGAGAGACTATGTAATTGGCTTCCAAGCCCTTTGGCATGACCCCCGTAGTTTCTGGTAGCAATTTTTAATTTCGGTATGACAAGATGTTTTCACTCAGCTTATGTATCTCCTGCCCCAGACCTGGAATCAGCAATTTCTCCAAGAAGCCCTGCTTCCTTTTAGTTGAAAACAGGGTTTATAAGAAGTAATTGTACCGCTCGTGCTGGTAGGTCTTTTTGGTGAGCTAGAAACATTACGGTTTTATAGAGAAATTTCCAGTTCAAATTCAGGACTACAGGGTTTTCACTTACCCTTATGGCTCTTATTTCTGTGTTTCCTTTCTCCCACACCAAAAATCTTGTATCCAGTGACTCCACATTATTATTAATTTGCTTTATCCCACCATATACAGTCTTAAAATAACAATAATAATACTACCATAATAGATCAGTGAAAATAGGTTAAGATATTTTTTAGGTTTTTTTGTTGTTGTTCATCTTCGATTATATACTCTTGAGGACCTACAGTCAAATTACTGTGCTTTAAAATCGCTTGCAATTAACTAGATGCGTCATTAGATTTATTTGCTTCATTTTACTTCTGTTTTTAGAGATTGCCTCTGAAATCTTAATTTTGGCTTATAATTACAATCTTAAATTTGGCTTACAAATTATAATTTTGGCTTATAAAATTGGCTTATAATTATAAAATATTTACATGGTTTCAAAGTCAAATTTACATGGGAAAATAAATTCAATAAAATCTATCTTCTCTCCCGCTTCCTTATTTCTTTCCTCCCAACAACCAAAACTTAAAAATTGTATGACTTCTCCCAATTTTAAAATATAAACATCTATGTATCTGTATACACGTGTGCAGGTGTGTGTACCTGCGTTCCACCATTCCTGGAAAAAAGTGGAACATTATACGCACTATCTGTATATCCTGGAGACCACATCGCTGGAGGATACATTCCTTTATACAGAGGCACAGGACTCTATTTACAGACACGGCATAGTTTATTTAACCTGTCCCCTTGTGATGGATATTTAGGTTGTTTCCGTCTTTTGCTATCCCTCATAGTCCTCCGTAAATTGCTTTGTGCATATATATTTTCATAGTTTTACAGGTGTATCTTTGGAAAGATTCCTAGAAATAAATTGCACAGATAACATGCAAATACATAAACAATTTTGCTCGATCTTGTCACATGCCTCTCCATAGGGTTCAACCTTTTGTATCTCCACCACCAAGTTTTGAGGATGCCTATTTCCCCACAGATGTGCAAAAGACTTTGTTCTCAAACTTGAAATTCTGCCAATCTGATAGATGAGAAATGATATCCCAGTGTGGTTTCTTTTTCATTTTGCTTATCATGGGTAGGGTTAGGCATTTTTCATAACACTTAAGAGCTATTTCCACCTTTTTTGGTCAACAGTTTATATCTCTAGCCCATTTTTTCCCCAAAGGGTTGGCTTTTTACTTCTCTATTTCTACATATTTTTTAATAGATTATGAGTATTAGCCATTAGTCTGTGCTGTAAGTTACAAGTATTTTCCTAGTTTATCTTGTCTTTCACTTTACTTATGATGTATTTTTCCATTTAGACTTTTAAAAATTATGTAATCACATTTATCAATCTTTTCCCTTAACATACTTAAAGTTTCACTAGTTTCAGATTATAGAGAAGTTCAACTTTTGTTTTTCCTTTGGTACTTCTCTTTGTATGATCTGTGTGGAATTTATCCTGGTGTACAGTATGAGGGATGCATCCAATTTTATTATTTTTTATATGATTATCCGATTATCCTAATACTACTTTTTTAAAAGTTGATCATCTCTCTGCTGATTTGAGATGCTGCCTTTTATCATATGTTAAACATCCATATGCTGTTGGATCTATTTTTTGAATTTTTTCTTTAGATCTCTTGGTTTGTCGATTCATTCCTTAGCACAAATCCATTTGAATTATAAAACTATATAGTATGTTTTAGTGTCCAGTATGGCAAGCACAACTCAATACTCTTCTTTCTCAGGCTTATCCTATATATTCATGCTTATTTGTTCTTTTAACTGAACTTTATAACCACATTGGTTTGGTCTAGAAATAACCTGATGGCATTTTCTTGGGATTGCATTACATATATAAATTAACTTGGAACTGACATTTTTATAATTCTGGGCCTTTTTATCCAAGAATCTGATTTCTTCCATTTCTTCCAAATCTCCCATTTCTTCAGATCTATTTTTATATCATCCAGGAGAGTTTTACAGTTTTTCTCTTATAGGCTTTGGACATTTCTTCTTAATTTTGTGTGTAAGTATTTCATTTTGTTATTTGATGTCACAAATGGGGTCTCCTTTTCCATTAAGCCTCTAATTGGTTTTTATTTACATATATAGGGAGAGACTATTGATTTATGTAAATTTTATAATTTTCTATGTTATGAAATTATTATTTTAATAGCTTTTCTATTGATTCTTTTAGGTTTTCTAGGTACATAATCTAATTATTATGCCTCTCATTGCTTTCTCTTATTTAATTGCATTGATTAATATCTCCAGTGCAGTATTAGCCAGGAACATAAAACCTAACACCAATCTAGGAAATGACTACACTAAATCATAAACAAATTACCTCTAAGAAGTCATAAAAAGTTAAGCTATGGTTTCTATATCAGATTAAAAGACATTACTAACTATAGTTACTAACTATAGTTAATAAAGTTGTGACTTCCAATGGAAATAGGTCCCTTTTTGTGGCATCTGGGAATATGCCTCCCCTAGAACTCCAAAAGATAAGAGGATCTTGAAGCTTATGGGATCCTTTCTGAATTAAGTCTCAAGGGTCTCTTGGGAGCTCACTAGAGAAAGTATAAAGTCCATCCTGTGAATAAATGAACCAATCGTTCCACTCCTCTAACAATTTATAACATAGATTTCAAAAGTTCTGTTTTACAGTAACATTTTACTCATTTGAACTCATAGAAAAAAATCAGATTAAAGTAACAGAGAACTTGTCACATATTTAATGTTGTTTGTCTGGATTAGATGGGGGTGATGTAATTCTGATGTCAGGTGTGGTTCTAAACCTCAGTGGCACATGGTACTCCAGGTCAGAAGGGTCTTTACTCACTTGGTAGGCCACATTCAGGGGCTTAAACACGTGTCATCATCTTCTTGGGAAATTAGAACCAGCTCTCATATTTCGGTTCTTAGTCTGCATGTATTAGACAGCCTGGATTAGTGGTTAAGAGAACAGACCCTGAATAGATCTATGCTCAAATACTAGTTTCCATACTTATTATCTATGTGGTCTTCAACAAGTTATTTAACATCTGTTTGCCTTGTGTTGTTTGCAAAATGGGGCTGTTTCCTACCTCCTGGGGTTATTAGAAGGATTAAATGAGCCAGTGTATACAAAGTGTTCCTTTCTATTATTAAACCAACAGAAAATGCCGAATAAACAATATATCAGTGCTACTTCAGTCTTAGCCATGGAGATTAAACTGTCAAACAAGAACATCTCTGAGCTGCTATCAACATCGGGCATGTTTAAAAGTATTATAAAGAAGAATCATGTTGGCCATTTCCTATTGCAAGGTAGATGGGAATAATTGGTTTTCCCTTAGGATTCCAATCAGAAAGTTACTTTCTCCCCTCATTATTACTGAGTGGCCCAAACCATAGCTTTTCCTCTCCAGCACCCCCTCTGGTGTGAGTCCCAAGAACCTAATCCTGGGTTGGCCTTGGGAAGTTGGACTGGTAGAGGGGCTGATGTCTGAGATTGGGATAAGAGTCCAGCTAGAAAAAATTGGTCCCTTTGAAACATCAAGACCAGTGTTGTAGGCAGAGGCAAAGCTGGAGCCAGGAGCCAGCCACTGGCCACCAACTGAAAGAGGTGAGCAAATTTGGAGTTGACGCCCAACAAGGTCACTGAGGCAACAATGAGAAAGACTCTCTGCTTAGCAAGGTGCTGCTAAGGGCACCAGAAGGTTTTGCACAGATAAGCTGAGCAGAATGCTCACATCAAAACAGAGAGATAACTGGCCATCCTAAGCACAGGCCACCAAACACTGAAGTCATTCTCGGGCTTATTATTTAGTAGTCATAAGTGATTTGCAAAAATGAAAAGAGCGAACTTCTTTAGCTATGTCAATTTACATAAGGTCAAAATCCTATAATACATCAGATATTCCATATCACTCATAGTGGTTTTGTTTCTTTGACCAGACATTAAGTGATACATAATTTTGTCCTGGAAGTGGGTGCTGTGGTAAAAAACAAAAACAAAAACAAACAAAACCCTAAACATGTGGCATAAGTTTGAGGATAATTGAAAAACTAAAAAAATACGGAAAACAACTGTTTTTAGACATTGGACAGTAGGCAGCACAGGAGTCCTGATAAAAAGGAAACAAATGAAGTAAGGCCTACCAATGCCTAAGCTTTCTGTCCAGGGTAACTCCAAGATGTGGAGGCACAGGTACAGGTAACCAAAAAAGAGTCCACCATTTTTGCTTTGTTGAAAAGACAGACATCAGAGCTCCGGGAAACAGAGGCAGCTAGAATTTCAAGAGTAGAATATCTAAGAGAGAGGAATGACACCAAAAAAGAGCTCCAGAAATCTGCAGAGGGACTGGATACCCATCTGTACACATGTAGAGGAAATCTAATGAGGCCAAACAGGAGTAACATCAGAGAAAAAGACAATCACAGGGAGTTATAAGACAAACAATTTCAAGAGCTTGCACAGAGCCAGGAACTGTTTAAATTCTTTTCAGACAAAATAGAGAAATCTTGGTGTATAATACATGGGACATAAACTACAGATTCCCAAAAGCCCAAACCTTAGCATTAGGACTGAATTAGTCCTAGAATGATGACAACTTTAGTCTGCTTAAAAGAGTTTTTTGGTGGGTTTTGTTTTTTTGTTTTTTTGTTTTAAACTACAAGAAATGGGGCACCTGGGTGGCTCAGTCAGTTAAGCATCTGCCTTCAGCTCAGGTCATGATCCCAGGGTCCTGGAATTGAGCCCCGCATCAGGCTCCCCACTCAGCAGGAGGCCTGATTCTCCCTCTGCCACTCCCCCTGCTTGTGCTTTCTCTCTCTCTTTCTCCTTCTCTGTCAAATAAATAAACCCTTTTAAAAAATAAGAAAAACCTACAAGAAGATCAAACTAACTAATGTGTGATACCTAATTGCCCACCAATAATAGTTTGATACTCTTTAAAGTAATACAACAAAATATAGCACTCAAGATAAAAGTCACAACATGTGGCATTCACTGTAATACTGCTAACATACAAAAACAAGATTAAGTGACCCATAGCTGGGGCAAAAGTTAGACAATACAAAGAGAACAAGAAAATACAGTGTTGATGAAATTAGCAGGAATGACATCAAAACATTATATCAAGACATCACATATTATAAATATCCTGTTTGCTATGAACTAAATTGTGTCACCTCCAAATATTCATACATTAAAGCCCTAACCCTCAATGTAACTTATTTGAAAATAGAGTCTACAGGGAGGTAATTAAGATTAAATGAGGTCATAAGGGTAGTGTTCTAATACAGTAAGATTAGTATTTTATAAGAAGAGACACTACAGAGGAAAGAGAGTACCTTACAAGATAACACTTACATGAAGCTTTGAATTTGCTCAACTTCTCTCTCTCTTCCTCTAACCTGTCTCTCTGTCTTTGTCTCTCTCTCTCTCCCTCACCTTTGTGAGGACACAGTGAGAAAGTGGTTATCTGCAAGCCAGGAAAGGAGTTCTGACCAGGAACCAACTTGACAGATAAACTTAATCTTAGATTTCCTAGCCTCCAGAACTGTGAAAATTTTCCGTTTGTTTCTGTTTATAAATTTCTGTTGTTTAAACCATGCAATCTGAAGTATTTTTTTATGGCAGCCCAAGCAAGATAATATAATCCTTCTGCTCAAGAATGTAAAGGAAAGCATCATCATGATGAGAAAATAAAGATATTTTAAAAGACCGAAGTGAACATAGAAATAAAAATACAATAACTAAAATGAAAAATGTATCAGTTGACATTGAGAGAAGGTGAGATACTCTAGAAGCAAACATCACTGAACTTGAAGATGTAGCAATAGAAACTATTAAAAAGCTGCAAAGAGCAAAAGAGGGGAAAAAAAATAAGCAGAGTCTCAGTGACCAGTAGATAATATTAAATTGTCTAACATAAGTATAAATGGAGTCCCAGAAGAAGAAAATGAGTTAATAGAAAGAATATTTGAAGAAATGGTAGCCAACATTTTTCCCAACTTGATGAAAGGTATAAGTCCATAGATTCAAGAAGCTCAACAAACTCCAAGCAGAGTAAACAAAAATAAATCACACTATGGCACCTAATAATCAAATTGCTGAGAACCAATGATAAAGAGAAAATGCTGAAAGAAGCTGGAGGGCACAAAGACAATTATACACCAAAAAACAAATATGTGAATGATATTTCAAGTAAGTAGACTTCTCATTAAAACAAATAGAACAGAAAACAAAGGACTGACATCCTTAAAATATTAAAGAACAATTCAATCTAGAATTCTACATCCAGCAAAAATATCCTTCAAAAATGAAGATTAAAAAAAAAAACTTTAAAAAAATCTCAGAAATTTCAATGCCAGAAGATATGTATCACAATCAAGTTTTTAAAAGTTCTTCAGATTAAAGGGGAAATAATAATAAAGAAATTTGAATTTGGACCAAGGAATAAAGATCACCAGAATATGCAGTACAGGGGCACCTGGGTGGCTCAGTGGGTTAAAGCCTGTGCTTTCGGCTCAGGTCATGATCCCAGGGTCCTGGGATAGAGCCCTGCATGGGCTCTCTGCTCAGCAGGGAGCCTGCTTTCCCCTCTCTATCTGCCTGCCCCTCTGTCTATCTCTGCCTGTCAAATAAATAAATAAAATCTTTAAAAAAAAAGAATATGCAGTACATTTTCTGATTTTAGAAATCTTTTCAAAAGATAAGATCACTTAAAACAAAATTAATCATATATTGTGGTAGTTATAACACATGGAGAAACAAGATATATAACAATGATAGTGTAAAGGAAAGAGGAGGAAGGGAAGTGCAGGATGGTAAGATTTCATAATATATGTGAAGAGAGACAATACTTTTTGAAATTAGACTGTGATAGGTTACAGATGTGTATTGCAAGCCCTGCAACAACCACAAAAATAATGAAACAAAGAGGTATAGTGAGTAAGTCAATAATGGAAATAAACTTGAGCAAATAAAAATACTTGATTAGTTTTTTTAAAAAAACAGGAAAAAAGATTAAAGGACTAGCAGGAAAAAACAGAAACCGAATAGCAAGATAGTAGACTTAAACACATCTACATCAATGATTAAGTTGAATGCTTAATGGTCTAAGCACTCCAATTAAAATGCATAGGTTATCGGATTTGACTGAAACAAAAGCAAAATCCAACTACAGTTCATTTGAAGAACACAGGTCTGAACTGCCAGAGTCCACTTACATATGGATTTTTTTTCAGTGAATACAGAATAGCACTATAACTATATTTTCTCTTCCTCGTGATTTTTTAAATAACATTTTCTTTTCTCTGACTTAATTGTAAGAAAAGAGCATCGGATACATATAACATACAAAATATATGTTAATGGACTATGATATTGGTAAGGCTTCCAGTCAACAATAGACTATTAGTAGTTAGGTTTTTGGGAAGTCAAAAGTTAAATAAACATGGATTTTTGATGGCCGGAGGGGGTGGAGGGGTCAGCATCCCCAACCTCTGTATTGTTCAAGGGCCCACTATTGACAAAATACTCACTTTACATATAAAGACATTGATACATTAAAAGCAAAAGGATAGGAAAATTATACTATGCAAACATCAAACAAAAGAAAACTGATGTGGATATAATAATATCAAAAATTTGATTCAGAAAAGGAAACAACACCAGGAATAAAGAGGAATATTTCATAATGATAAAGGGATTAGTATATCAAGAAGACATACTGACTGTAGCAATCATTTTCTTATATATTCATATATCAGATCATCATGTTGTATACCTTAGGCATGTGCAGTTTCTATTGAAAAGAACTAATCCAGAAAAGAAGACACACATACTAAATATAGGTACACCTAATAATGAAGGTATAAAAAAACATGAAGTGAAACCTGACAAAACTGCAAGTAGAAATATACATCAATGATTACAGTTGGAGACAGAATATGTAGACACAAGAGCCAGTGAAGACATAGAAGACTCGAAAAATACTGTCAACCAGCCAACTCAATTGCCACTATAGACCATAATACCCATCCATAGCAAAATAAACATTATTTTCAAGTGCACGTAGAACATTCACCTAGATCATATTCTGGGCCCTAAAATAGGTCTCAATAACTTCAAGAAGACTGAAATTATAAAAAGTGTATTCTTTCATTCCAGCAGAATCAAAACAGAAATTAATAGAAAATTAGCTGGGAAATACCCACATATTGGGAAATTAAACCACACAGTTAAAAATATAGCATGAGGGGCACCTGGGTGGCTCAGTGGGTTAAAGCCTCTGCTTCGGCTCAGGTCATGATCTCAGGGTCCTGGAATCGAGCCCCACATCGGGCTGTCTGCTCAGCAGGGAGCCTGCTTCCTCCTCTGTCTGCCTGCCTCTCTGCCTACTTGTGATCGCTGTCTGTGAAATAAATAAATAAATAAAAATCTTAAAAAAAAATACAGCATGAGGGGGGACAAGATGGCGGGGAACTAGGAGGAGGCTCTGGTTCAACCTGTCCCCTAAAGTGAGCTGATTACCTACCAAGGAACTCCGATCACTCATGAAATCAGCCTGAGATCAGAATTCTACACGTCAGGATCTCTACGGGGGCAGAAGACACCAGTGGGCAGGTAAAGCCGAGCGGGAACACCGGACTGGGATCGGAAGATAAACAAAAGGGGGAGGGAGCCACCAGAGGAAACGCATTGGGAGGTAATACCCCAATATGAGAGTGCCCTATGACTGGGGACCAGCATTAACTTGAAGACGGATAGAAAGCACTCAAAAAGAGAAAAGATCGCAGGGTGAAATTGTGGGAATTGGAACTGTTAGGGACAGGGGCTTAAGTCCCCCACGGAGGGCAGACACCCCTGGCGCTGAGCCAGAGAGAGTACAGCGGAGAAACCAGGTCCTGGTCGCTGAGCTGTGAGGAGACCTCCTAAGGGCGCTTGGCATGTGGCAGGGGCTGGGACCCTCCCAGAGCAGAAACAGACTTTTGTGCCGTCCCGCGCTAGCAGAGCCTGAGACACGCTCCACCCTCTCCCCTGAGAGACGCACGCGGGCACCAGCGAGGGCTCTAGGACCCAGAAAGTCTGAGCGCTCCCAGCCCCGGCCAGCAGGAAAATCTCTGTGTGCCTTCCCTGCTTGGAACCTTTCTGGCGGTCTGGAGCTGCCCAGACAGCTGCCGCTTGTGGTTTTGAGTAAAGCAGGACACACAGGAGTCCCCAGAGATCGCGGCTGGGAACCTGCTCTGCAGCACCCAGAGGGGAACGGACTGGGGCTTCTCTCTGGGAGGGAGGTCTGGGTGCAGTTTGCTTTCCTCTAAACCTCCAAGAACCATCGGGAGCTGCCAAGGGGAGAGAAAACAAATGAACAGACATAAAAACCTCCAGAGAACAAAAGCCTAAAGGCCCGGTTTC
>PISX010032277.1:0-16397 GCA_004024625.1 Mellivora capensis
AATGGGCAGAGGACATGAACAGACATTTCTGCAAAGAAGACATCCAGATGGCCAACAGACACATGAAAAAGTGCTCCACATCACTCGGCATCAGGGAAATACAAATGAAAACCACAATGAGATATCACCTCACACCAGTCAGAATGGCTAAAATTAACAAGTCAGGAAATGACAGATGCTGGCGAGGATGTGGAGAAAGAGGAACCCTCCTACACTGTTCGTGGGAATGCAAGCTGGTGCAACTGCTCTGGAACACAGCGTGGAGGATCCTCAAAAAGTTGAAAATAGAACTACCCTATGACCCAGCAATTGCACTACTGGGTATTTACCCTAAAGATACAAACGTAGTGATCCAAAGGCGCACGTGCACCCGAATGTTTATAGCAGCAGTGTCTACGATAGCCAAACTATGGAACGAACCTAGATGTCCATCAACAGATGAATGGATAAAGAAGATGTGGTATATATACACAATGGAATACTATTCAGCCATCAAAAGAAATGAAATCTTGCCATTTGCAACGACATGGATGGAACTAGAGGGTATCATGCTTAGTGAAATAAGTCAATCAGAGAAAGACAACTATCATATGATATCCCTGATATGAGGAAGTGGAGATGCAACATGGGGGACAAGGGGGGTAGAAAAAGAAGAAAAGAAACAAGATGGGATTGGGAGGGAGACAAACCATAAGTGACTCTTAATCTCACAAAAAAAACTGAGGGTTGCTTGGGGGAGGGGGTCGGGAAAGGGGGGTAGGGTAATGGACATTGGGGAGGGTATGTGCTATGGTTAGTGCTGTGAAGTGTGTAAACCTGGCGATTCACAGACATGTACCCCTAGGGATAAAAATATGTCTATAAGAAAATTGATTAAAAAATCGAGTTCAAATGTTTGCTATATACCCAAATATTATAAGATGGAAAAGCAAAAATTTTTGCCTTGGGAATTTTAAGAGTTTTGAGTAAAATACAGACATACATATACACACATAGTTGGATTTCCATGCTAACTTTATTGGTACATTTTTATTAAAATTCTAGTGAGTTGACATACAGTGTAAAATTAGTTTTAGGTTATAATATAGTGATTCAGCTCTTCCAAACAGCACCAGGCGCTCATTGCCCATTTTCAGAAATATTACCAATTCCTAAATATTTTGGCTTTTCCCATAATAAGTAAGCTGTTCTGAGCTTTTCTTTTAATGAGTTTAGAAACCCACTTTCTCAGATCTAGGGTTAGTGTAAATGGTATGGTTAAGTTGATGATTGGGAGGAGGATATATGTCTGGTATTCTGCTGTTGGGAGACATCTCCATAGGGTTTGTGTTATGTTAGGGTAGTGTTAGGGTGAGGGTATAGGCCTGCTATCATTCAGTTTAGAGACTTTGCCTGAGAATAAATCCCCAGATTTCTACTGGGATGAGAATAGACATAGCATGTCATCCACCAAGCTGAGGCAAGGAGGGTATTTGGGACTCCAAATACTCTTTAAATAAATATTTTATTGGTCCTTCTGGTTTTCTTAATTTTTTGTTCCAAGTTTTTATTTAAGTTCCAGTTAGTTAACATATGGTGTAGTAGTAGTTTCAAGTGTAGAATTTATCAATTCATCACTTACATACAACACCCAGTGCTCATCACAGCAAGTGCCCTCCTTAATACCTATCACCCACCTACTCATTCCCCCCAACTCCCCTGCAACAACCCTCAGTTATATATAGTTAAGAGTCTGCTTTACATTTTGCCTCTTTCTTTCTCTCCTCCCTTTTTTCATCTGTTACATTTCTTAAGTTTGGCATACAAGTAAAATCAGTATTTTTCTTTCTTTGACTTATTTTGCTGAGCAAAATAATAGCTCCAGCCACATCATTGCAAATGGCAAGATTTCATTCTTTTTGATAACTGAGTAATATTCCATTGTATATACATACCACATCTTCTTTATCCCTTCATGAATTGATGGGCATTTGGGCTCTTTCCATAATATGGCTATTGTTAATAATGCTGCTGTAAACATTGGGGTGCATGTATCCCTTTGAAATAGTATTTTTGTATCCTTTTGGTAAATACCTATTACTATAACTGCTGGGTCATAGGTAATACTATTTTTAACTTTTTGAGGAACATCCATGCTGTTTTCCAGAGTGGCTGGATCAGTTTGCATTCTCACCACCAGTGTAAGAGGGTTCCCCTTTTTCTACATCCCTGCTGACATCTGTTGTTTCCTGTGTTGTGAGTTTTAGCCATTCTGACAGGTGTAGGGTGAGATCTCATGGTAGTTTTGATTTGTATTTCCCTGATGATGAGTGATATTGAGTGGTCTTTCCATGTGACTGTAAGCCATCTGGATGCCTTTGGAGAAATGTCTGTTCATGTCTTCTGTCCATTTTTTTTAAAAGATTTTATTTATTTATTCGACAGAGATTATAAGTAGGCGAGAGAGGCAGGCAGGGAGAGAGAGGAGGAAGCAGGCTCTCCGCGGAGCAGAGAGCCCGATGTGGGGCTCGATCCCAGGACCCTGGGATCATGACCTGAGCCGAAAGTAGAGGCTTTAACCCACTGAGCCACCCAGGTGCCTCCTTCTGTCCATTTTTAACCAGATTATTTGTTTTTGGGGGTGTTGCATTTGATAAATTCTTTATAGATTTTGGGTACTAACACTTTATCAGATATGTCATTTGTAAATATTTTCTCCCATTCCATAGGTTTTTAGTTTTGCCAATTGTTTCCTTCACTATGCAGAAGGTTTTTATCTTGATGAAATCCCAAATAGATTATTTTTGCTTTCATTTCCCTTGCTTCCAGAGATGTATAAAAGTAGAGGGAACATACCTCAACATTGCAAAGGCCATATACAAAATACCCACAGCTAATGTGATCCTCAGTGGGGGAAAACTAAGAACAAGACAGGGATGTCTACTCTCACCACTGTAATTTAACATAGTACTGCAAGTCATAGCCTCAGCAATTAGACAACAAAAAGAAATAAGAAGCATCCAAATTGGCAAGGAAGAAGTCAAACTTTCACTGTTTGCAAATGACATTATATTTTACGTAAAAAAAAAAAAGACCATCAAAAATTGCTAGAACTATTACATGAATTCAGCAAAGCCACAGGATGCAAAATCAACATACAGAAATCTGTTGAATTTCTATACACCAATAATGAAGCAGTAAAAAAGAGAAATCAAGGCACTGATCCCATTTACAATTACACCAAAACCATAGTATACCTAGGAATACACATAACCAAAGAAATAAAAGACCTGGACTCTAACTATATAAAGAACTATAGAAAACTGATGAAAGAGACTTAAGATGACACAAAGAAATGGAAACACATTCCATGATCATAGACTGGAAAAACAAACATTGTTAAAGTGTCTATACTACACAAAGCAATCTACACATTCAGTTCAATCCCTGTCAAAAATACTGAGCATTTTTCACAGAGCTAGAACACATAACCCTAAAATTTGTATGGAACCACAAAAGACCCCAAATAGCCAAAGCAATCTTTTTATTTTTTTTTTATTACATTATGTTAGTCACCATACCATACATCATTAGTTTTTGATGTAGTATTTCAAAATTCATTGTTTACATATAACACCCAGTGCTCCATACAATATATGCCTCCTTAATACCATCACTGGATGAACCCATCCCTCACCTACATCCCCTCTAAAACCCTCAGCTTGTTTCTCAGAGTCCACAGTCTCTATTGGTTTATCTCCCTGTCCAATTCCCCACCCCCCTTCATTTTTCCCTTCCTTCTCCTAATGTCCTCCATGCTATTCCTTATGTTCCACAAGTAAGTGAAACTATATGATAATTTACTTTCTCTGCCTGACATATTTCACTCAGCATAATATCCTACAGTCCCATCCATGTTGATGCAAAAATTGGGTATTCATCCTTTATGATGGCTGAGTAATATTCCATTGTATATATGGACCACATCTTCTTTATCCATTTGTCTATTGAAGGGCATCTTGGCTCTTTCCAAAGTTTGACCATTGTGGACATTGCTGTTATTAACATTGGGGTACATATGGCCCTTCTTTTCACTACATCTGTATCTTTGTGATAAATACCCAGTAATACAATTTCCAGGTCATAGAGTAGTTCTATTTTGAACTTTTTGAGGAACCTCCACACTATTTTCCAAAGTGGCTGCACCAACTTGTATTCCCACCAACAGTGTAAGAGGGTTCCCCTTTCTCCATATCCTCTCCAATTTTTGTTGTTTCTTGCCTTGTTAATTTTTGCCCTTCCAACTGGTGTAAGGTAGTATCTCAATGTGGTTTTTTTTTCTTCTTTTTTTTTCTTTTCAGTGTAACAGAATTCATAGTTTTTGCACCACACCCAGTGCTCCATGCAATACATGCCCTCCATAATACCAACCACCTGGCTCGCCCAACTTCCAAACCCCCGCCCCTTCAAAACCCTCAGGTTGTTTTTCAGAGTCCATAGTCTCTCATGGTTCATCTCCCCCTCCAATTTATCCCAACTCCCTTCTCCTCTCCATCTCCACATGTCCTCCGTGTTATTTGTTATGCTCCGCAAATAAGTGAAACCATATGATAATTGACTCTCTCTGCTTGACTTATTTCACTCAGCATAATCTTTTCCAGTCCTCTCCATGTTGCTACAAAAGTTGAGTACTCATCCTTTCTGATGGAGGCATAATACTCCACAGTGTATATGGACCACATTTTCCATATCCATTAGTCCATTGAAGGGCATCTTGTTTCTTTCCACAGTTTGGCAACTGTGGCCATTGCTGCTATAAACATTGGGGTACAGATGGCCCTTCTTTTTCATCACATCTCTGTATCTTTGGGGTAAATACCCAGTAGTGCAATTGCAGGGTCATAGGGAAGCTCTATTTTTAATTTCTTAAGGAATCTCCACACTGTTCTCCAAAGTGGCTGCACCAACTTGCATTCCCACCAACAGTGTAATAGGGTTCCCCTTTCTCCACATCCTCTCCAACACACGTTGGTTCCTGTCTTTCTAATTTTGGCCATTCTAACTGGTGTGAGGTGGTATCTCAATGTGGTTTAATTTGAATCTCCCTGATGGCTAGTGATGATGAACATTTTTTCATGTGTCTGTTAGCCATTTATATGTCTTCATTGGAGAAGTGTCTGTTCATATCTTCTGCCCATTTTTGACATGATTATCTGTTTTGTGTGTGTTGAGTTTGAGAAGTTCTTTATAGATCCTGGATATCAACCTTTTGTCTGTACTGTCATTTGCAAATATTTTCTCCGATTCCGTGGGTTGCCTCTTTGTTTTGTTGACTGTTTCTTTTGCTGTGCAGAAGCTTTTGATCTTGATGAAGTCCCAAAAGTTCATTTTTTCTTTTGTTTCCTTTGCCTTTGGATACATATCTTGAAAGAAGTTGCTGTGGCTGATATCAAAAAGGTTACTGCCTATGTTCCTATGAAAGACCCACAGCAAACATAATCCTCAATGGGAAGAAGCTCACAGCCTTCCTGTTGAGATCAGAAACACGACAAGGATGCCCACTCTCACCACTCTTGTTCAACATAGTATTAGAAGTCGTAGCAACAGCAATAAGACAACAAAGGGAAATAAAAGGTATCCAAATTGGCAATGAAGAAGTCTCTCTCTTCGCAGATGACATGATACTTTATATGGAAAACCCAAAAGACTCCACCCCCAAACTGCTAGAACTCATACAGCAATTCAGTAATGTGGCAGGATACAAAGTCAATGTACAGAAATCAGTGGCTTTCTTATACACTAACAATGAAAATACAGAAAGGGAAATTAGAGAATCAATTCCATTTACCTTAGCACCAAGAGCCATAAGATACCTGGGAATAAACCTAACCAAAGAGGTAAAGGATCTGTACTCGAGGAACTACAGAACACTCATTAAAGAAATTGAAGAAGACACAAAGAGATGGAAGACCATTCCATGCTCTTGGATCAGAAGAATAAACATTGTTAAAATGTCTATACTGCCTAGAGCAATCTATACTTTTAATGCCATTCTGATCAAAATTCCACTGGTATTTTTCAAAGAGCTGGAGAAAATAATCCTACAATTTGTATGGAATCAGAAGAGACCCCGAATTGCTAAGGAAATGTTGAAAAACAAAAATAAAACTGGTGGCATCACATTACCTGATTTCAAGCTTTACTACAAAGCTGTGATCACCAAGACAGCATGGTACTGGCATAAAAACAGACACATAGACCAGTGGAACAGAGTAGAGAGCCCAGATATGGATCCTCAACTCTATGGTCAAATCATCTTCGACAAAGCAGGAAAAAATAGACAGTGGGAAAAAGACAGTCTCTTCAATAAATGGTGCTTGGAAAATTGGATAGCTATATGTAGAAGAATGAAACTCGACCATTCTCTTACACCGTACACAAAGATAAACTCAAAATGGATAAAGGACCTCAACGTGAGACAGGAATCCATCAATGTGGTTTTGATTTGAATTTCCCTGATGGCTAATGATGATGAACATTTTTTCATATGTCTGTTAGCCATTTGGATGTCTTCTTTGGAGAAGTGTCTGTTCATGTCTTCTGCCCATTTTTTGACTTCATTATTTGTTTTTTGGGTTTTGAGCTTGAGAAGTTCTTTGTAGATCTTGGATATCAGCCCTTTGTCTATAGTTTCATTTGTGAATATCTTCTCCAATTCCGGGTTTACCTCTTTGTTTTGTTGACTGTTTCCCTTGTTGGCAGTCTTCAAAAAGAAAAGCAAGGGTGGAGGCATCACAATTCCAGACATCAAGTTATTTTACAAAACTGTAGTGATCAAGACAGTATGGTACTGGCCCAAAAATAGACACATAGATTGATGGAACAGAATAGAAAACCAAAAAGTGAACCCACAACTATATGGTCAACTTGTCTTTGAGAAAGTGGGAAAGAATATCCAATGGATAAAAGGCAGTCTCTTCAAAACAATGGTGTTGGGAAAACTGGACAACAAAGTGCAAAAGAATGAAAGTGGACCACACTTGCACCATACAAAAAAATAAATTAAAAACTGATGAAAGGCCTGAATGAGATACAGGAAACCATCAAAATCCTAAAGGAGAACATAGGCAGCAACCTCTTTGACATTGGCTGTAGCAATTTCCATGCAAGCTTTTAGCAAAATTATTGCAACTTTCAGTAAATGCCTGGAAATGATTGAACAGAAGAAAAGAAATGATATGAATAAATATTAGAAAACTTGTTTAAAAATCTATTTTTGTTTTTGCCAGACTTTTGGCATATTACTCTTACTTGGAAGTTCTCCTCATATAAATATCAATAGAAGTATACCAAAATTTCTCTACTCACATTAAATTAAATATTTTTCTAATAAACTTTCTACTAATCACAACACATTTTTTCCTAATATATCAGTCACTATTCTTGGAAGAGACACCTGAATTCTATAATCTAACCACTGTATGTTTCCAGATCTGGGAGCCTTGTGCCTCAAGAAGAAAATGATAGAAAATATAAAGAACACAAGACCAGAAGGCAGAGATCTCTTCGTTCCAAGTCTTATTGCATGCTAGAACTATCTGGTGAGCTGTTAGGGATCTCAAAGTGCAAGTCATGCCTAACAATTAAATTAGAAGCTCTAAAGAGTGGAAGTCAAATATCAGTTTGTTTTCTTTCTTAAGACATTTTCAGGGAATTCTCATTACAACAAAATTTAAGAACAACTGCTGTAGTTTTAATTCTACTTTCATTATATTGATGAACTTGGAAAAATAAAATTTCACTAAATCCCAGTTTATCTGTAAATGAGGGTGAATGTGTTTATAGTGATGGTGATAGAAACTACCAATGCACTTCCCTTGCTAAATACAACTGGGTATACATATATGACCATATATCCAGATACCACATAAATATTTGTATACCCATATGTTAAATCTTTCAAAAATAATAGGATGATAATATTTAACATGTATTCTACTCTTTCCAATATTGATTTGGTCAAATTACTTTCTCACAAAATTCCTTAATTTACTTGATTATACTCTATTAAATATTTTGTCATCAAACACCATTTAAGGTAATAAAGTAATTAGTCTCTTATCATTTGTAAGCAATAACTATGTACCCAAATTGGTATAACACTGATCACTTCATAAAGGTAAATATGGGAAAAAGTAGTCTAGCTTTTTCTTCCCCAACCAAAAATTCTGGGGAAGAGAAATGGAAAGAAATCAAACAGGTATGGGTGTTAACTATTCCAAATTACCAAATGGAGAACTTGAAATAGGGTAAAAGAAACACTTCTCTATCTCTTGTTTTCCAGTGTATGCCTTTAATTTTTTTCTTACTTAATTTTAATGACAAATATTTGCAAAATGAATTTGCATGGTAGTAAAGTAACATATTTGTAGTTTCTGATTTTAGTAGAAAATTTCTTATTTCTATATTGAATAGAATTCTGGCGGTTGGGCTGAAACTTATTTATATGATCTCTGTGAAGACCTATCAATCACTAAATTGTCTAATTCAGTTGTTTCCTACTTTGTACAGACTGCATGCCCTTCTTTGTGCACCTCTCCCTGTCCAAGCTGTTCATCTCAAGTTGACCCCTGCAAAGTTCTAATGATAACCTATTGTACTTTTTGAGATGTTATTATTATCACAACCATCAAACCTCTTGTTTCCTTTTGTTCCTCTGACAAAAAAATCTAATGCCACAAATTACCTTGATTATGACAAGGTAAACTTTTTTTGTAGATGTTTTCCATGTTTTTTTTTTTTTATCAACTATCCTAATCTCCTTGTTTTTACAGTGGTACTTGAGGAGATTGAATTGTATGTTGTTACTATTGCCATCTTTCTCTACTTCCTCCTAATTTTTAAAATTTGTTCTGTAAGTTTTACTAGGCCCTGTACTGAAGCTTAACAAGAGTGCAGAGTTTATTATAGAGTTCAACAACAACAGCAATATGTAGATGCACATATGCACACACACACACATTCTGAAAAATAAGAAGGATATTCTATACTTTGAAGAAAAGTGAAGTAAGGATAAGCAGATGCAATCTGAAAGGCCACTTCAGGTGAGGACAACATCTGCAGAAGCAAAAATATGGAAGGCAAGGAGAAAAATACTCCATTTTGACTGGGAACCCAGTTTTTGGGGAAAAGGCCCTGGAAGAAAATATAGAGATGGAAGTAAAAGAGTTATATCTGACATTTATTCCTTTTGAAACAATTCTGGTTTTGCTTTTCTATTCTTTCCTGGAAACAATAAATAACTAAATGGTAGACATCAAATCATGTCATTCTGTCAGTGGTATTATGAACAGACAGATGAACAGATATGTCCCAACATTACAAAATGTTAAATGATGTTTTTTGATGTGGAATGAAGTTGACGGTGTTAATGATACTACATGATAAATAATGAGGCAATAGCAACATAAAATCGAAGAGTAATTTATTAGCAAATAATCTGAAGTTTGAATGTGTAAAAACTATTTTGACTTAACATATTCCTTCCTTCAAAACCTTTACTTCTTTTAGAGAAGAAATGTTAAAAATTTATAGAGTAAATCTACTAACATTTGAGATAAAAATGATTCTATTTAATATTGTTATTTCCATTTACCATAATTACCATATTACTTTAACTTTGTGAATCTTTGCAGATTTTTATAGGTGAAGCACTTGCTGCTTCAAGACATTATTTTGTAATCTGATTATTCACAGCTTGCTAATTTGTAATTGGGCTTTTACAACTAGAAAACCTCCAGATTTCAGAAAAACTAATTTATTTTTTTCTTTGGTTAATTGTACTGTTCACACAAAACAGTAGAGTGAGATGACTTCTAGTGGGTTTTGTGCAGTGTTCTGTAACCAATAAACTGTATTATTGATTGCCTAATGAAAAGTGCCATGTTCATACAAACTTACTGTGTCTGGGCAGGGATACAAGTGCTACTTTTATTCTGTTTAGAGAATCACCTGCTATTTTACCAGGGTCTATTGCTACATATCAAGCATACCTTAAATTAGGTTGGAGTTACCTACTGGGCACTTTGTAAGGTGCCCTTATCCTTTTCCTTTCCTGCAGAGCTACCCATTGCTTCTAATTTAGCCTAAGATCATCAAAATTAATTATGATTGAGTATTATTAAGATTGAAACAGAGTACGAGTCAAGCACCTTTGGCTTTCTTGAAATTGTGAAATAGAGTTTAAGCAAATTGACTGTCTAGGCAGATTGAACTTACTGATTTAAAATCAGAACTTAAAGAAAACACTTAGAAAAGAGATAGTGCAAAGAAAGCTAGTCTTGCCAGGATCAAATGGAAATTATTATAAAATGGAAATATTCTCATTTTATTAAAATGTTTGACCAACGATCTCAAAGTATGGTGAACATAGAGTTGTCACAGTTGGGAGAACAAAAGCAAAGTGTGAGATTTTGTCATTGACTTCCATTAATACATAATATAGTAGCCTTTATATGACACTAGATACAGTCAAATAATAATGTAAAGTTAGTATTTGTATCAGTCGGAAAAGTGTAGGTTATTCTTTGATAACAAATATCACCCAAATTTCTATGGTATTAAATGACAAAGTTTATTGCTCACTTACACAACATATTTAATGCAATTTGGCACGAGACTGTTCACTATAGTTAAGCCAGAACCTGAAAAAGTGAAAGAGAGCTTTAAAGGGTATTACATTAACAATTAAATGTTCCAGTCCAGAAGTGACATAGCTCTTCTGCCAGCAGCTCACTAACATGACCTTATCCAATCATAGGGACTGGCAATTTCATTCCTTCTATGGTTCCAGAAGTAGAGAGAACAATTAATAGTTACTGAAGAACTTTAGTAACTACCAGAGTACCTAAAGATTAAATCAAGTAGTACATACTAACTTCTATTTGGGAAAAGACACAATTAAGATATTGAACTCAGTTGTCATTCTTCAGCCAAAAAAGTTGTGGGCATCTATGTTGTCCCAGATATTGCCTTCAGATACCTTAAATAAATAAGAAGATACACATAGCATGTAATTAAAAAACAATATGTGGCTTCTGTTATGAAAACTGAAAATATTCAGAATACTGGATTCTTTATACCCAAACCAGTTCAAAATTACTGCTGAAAGTCAAATGTTCTTAAATTTAAAAAAAACCTGTAATAATAATTTCATGGACAATGTCATTCACTGCCCTAGCTGCTCTCAAAGCATATCCCCCATTTCTCTGGATTTTAGAGGAAACAGAAGAAAATTTCATACAACTCCATGTCAGTAATGAGGGACTTTTAAGGGGTGGGTATGAGAGGAAGAAAGTCAAGAATAGGGTTCCAGAAAAGAATCAAATTTGTTAACCCTTTCCAGTCATTACAAGGGAAGTTAATATCTGGGCTAGGGGCCAGTGAAAACCCAATAATTTCAGAGATCAACCTGAGATCACATCATAAACTACTACAATTGTTTAACCCATGGCAGTTACTTATATGAATTGGTATATATGTTTGTATATTTGTTGGCAAACTTTTAAGTAAATAAATATTTATTCTAGGATATATCTCCTTTTCTTTTACCTGCCACTACCTGGAATTCCAATCAGGATTCCTCTTTACCCATAATCACTACAGGAAATGGGTCTTTGAATGCATAAAATAGTTACTGAAGAATGATTTGGTTAGATTTTAAACACGTACATTGATCCACTGTTTTAAGATCTAGCCTGTATTCTTAACAGTTTTTCAAATTCACTTATGTTGAGGGGGTAGAAAGAGGTCTCCAAAGTCATTGGGATCTGGGGAAATTTGCATTTGTGGAAAGTAAAGAAATGATGATTTAAATGGAGTGTGTTGGGACAACAACAAAATTGTGGTACCAGGAACAGTTTGTCTCTTCATTCCTTCTCTGTTCCCCTTTACCGAGATGTGACTACTTAGTACCTCTACATAGCACACTAGGTAGAGTAAGATTAAAAAGAACTCTGTAATGTGAGAGTATTCTAAGGAGAAGAAAGAGATACTATATATTATGGTATTGTGGAGGGAAAGGAGTATTTCTGGCTGGGCTTCTGGCAAGGCTTGTATACTGGGATGAATAGTAGCCTCCTAAATTCATGCCTATCCAGCATTTCAGAATGTGAGCTTATTTGGAAAAAAGGTTTTTGTAGATGATTACATAGTTATGATGGGTTGTGGTCAGACTAAATTAGAGTAGGCCTTAATTCCAATATGATTGGTCTTATAAGAAGAGAAGATCCAGGAACACAGAGAAGGCCATATAATGATGGAGGCAAATACTAGAGTTATGTTGCCTGAAGCCAAAATCTCCTGGTCACCTGAAGTTAGTATCAAGCAAGAAAAGACTGTTCCCTAGAACCTTCAAAGCATATCCTGGCCAACATCTCGATTTTGGACTTCTAACCTGTAGAACAGGAAGAGAACAAGTATCTATTGTTTTCAACCAACCAGTTTGTGGAACTTTGTTATGGCAGCCCTAGGAAAGTAATACAGGTAGATATTTCTGGTTCATGGTTTGTGTAATCAGTGGTTAATACTATTTTTCCCCCATAATCTACTTACCTGGTTGTCTGTAACATCTAAGTTTTGTGTTTTTTTTTTAGTTTTTATTTATTTGACAGAGAGGTGGGGAGACAGAGAGAAAGAGAGCACAAGCAAGGGAAGCAGGAGAGGGAGAATCAGGCTTCCCACTGAGCATGGAGCCCAATGAGGGGCTCAATCCCAGGACCCTGGGGTCATAAGCTGAAGCTGAAGGCAGATGCTTAATCAATTGAGCCACCTAGGTGCTCCTGTAAATTCTAAGTTCTAATGATGGTTAAGTCCATTCATTGATTGATTTATACAGTAAATGGACTACTACTACTATATATGTGTATTGCCTGTAAAATGTTTGAAAGGCGTTGTGCAAATTTGCTTAATATGTCTAAACAGGTGGTTTTATATAATATTGGATAATGACTCTGTACAAATGGGTATTATGAAAACAAAGATTTAATATATAAACAATAAAAATAGAGTACTAGAGTAAGAGTCAAAAGACTTAGGTCACAGAGTTGCACCACTACTACATAATTTTCATATCTGTAATCAGATAATAAAAATGTGAAGCTTTCTATCACATAGGATTCTCTGATGGATAAATGAACTGCTTTATTAAAGTGGTACAATAAAATAAACTATATCAAATTTATTTAAAAAACTATTCATGAAGGTATGCAAATAATGTGCATAAATCATACTGGTAAACAGCATTTTCCAGAAGAATAGCAAATCACTGTTCAATTAGTGCCCATCTTAGTGGCTTAAAGAGGAGCTTATTAGGGACAAAATCTGTATTAATAATTCAGGGTGTCATTTTTCACAAAGTTACCTGGAGCCTTTTTGCAGACCAAGAGTTGAGAGGATGAGTAGCATCTGGCCTGTAATTTGTAACTGATTGGCTTTACAGTCCACAAACATGGAAACAATCGTTCACAAAATTCACAAGACTTCTGCACATTTCATAGAAGTATCTCTCAAAATGCTTTTGAGAGATAGCTTATCTTTCCAATCTGTTTTTTAAGAGGAATGAAGATAGTGATGGTGCCATAAAGGCATTTCCTAGGGGGAACTGATGAGATGACAGCCTGGTCATCTGGTTGCTCTGTTGATTGCAGAGAGAGCAGTTTCCATTGTTCATTTTTAAACTTTCATAAAACTCTATATACAACATGATAAAGGGAAAAGAGGCAAATGCTATCTGCATGCATGTAGAATTAACAAAATTTTGGAATATGGGTACTTTCCAAAAAGATAATTTGTCTCCATTTCCATCATTTTGTGTGTACTACTGGCATTTTCACACCTGCAGATTTTGGCTGGGACTGTATTGAGCAGATGTGCACTCCATCACACATGGGTGTGGTTTTCAGGCATCGCACTTCCCTTCACAAGCATTTTTCCCCCTGGGAAAGAGCTGAATATTGCCATTTATCTTGTGTATTCCTTTCAAATAATATTCTGTATGTAATTTTTGTTCATTAATATGATAATTAGAAAATTCATCCTCTCTACCCCACCTTTTTAAAATCTAGAATTTGACATTATTTACTTCCCATTTTCCCCTAGCTATTCCTTTTCAGTTTTCCTTGATAGGAAGTTGTAAAATGGGACAGAATGATTGAGAAAGAGATGCAATACCTCATTGGTTAAAATCTCCATTATGGCTCTTTACTATATTTAGTCACATAGAGATAATTAAGTGCCACTTAAAGTAAACTGATTATATTTAAAATGTAATTCTTTATGTTTTTCATAACTTGGTTTCAACTTTATATATACTGTATGGCCCATATTTTATGGGTTGTAAGCACATATTTAAAACTAACAATAATGATACATTATTAAAATTTAGAAATATCAGGACTGTTAGTTAAACCTTAGTATCCACTAGGAGGAGCTGACTGCTTCATCAAGAATATGTAAGATTAATGTCTTAAAATATTTAATAAAATATTACCAGTATGTTGGGATTAATATGATAAAAGTAAAACTAAGTTGAGATAAATTATATGTCATTAGGATTATATAATAGGGAGCTAGAAGTACACATTGAATACCATTGTATGTTTTCAGCTGATTAAACTGAGGGGTTTGAAATAATTAAAACAAATACAGTGTATGTATGATTTTTCACATCAAAGATTCATGTGAATTTATCTTCTTTTTTGAAGATTAAGTTGCTTTATAGCAGTGTGGACATACAAATGGCTAACAGGCACGTGAAAAAATGTTCAACATCCAGTAGCCATCAGGGAAATACAAATTAAAACCACAATAAGATACTACCTTACACCAGTTAGAATAGCCAAAATTAACAAGGCAGGAAACAATAAATGTTGATGAGGATGTGGAGAAAGAGGAACCCTCTTACACTGTTGGCAGGAATGCAAGCTGGTATAGCCACTCTGGAAAACAGTATGTTTCCTCAAGACATTAAAAATAGAGCTACCCTACAACCTAGCAATTGCACTAATAGGTATTTACCCCAAAGATACAGACATAGTGAAAAGAAGGGGCACATACACCCCAACGTTCATAGCAGCAACATCCACAATAGCCAAACAGTGGAAGGAGCCAAGATTTCCTTCAACAGATGAATGGATAAAGATGTTGTGGTTCATACATACAATGGAATATTACTCAGCCATCAGAAAGGATGAATACCTACCATTTGCACTGACAGGGAGGAAACTGGAGGGAATTATGCTAAGTGAAATAAGTCAGGCAGAGAAAGACAATTATCATATGGTTTCACTCATATGAGGAATATAAGGAATAGTGCAGAGGACCATAAGGGAAGGGAGGGAAAACTGAATGGTAAAAAATTAGAGAGGGAGACAAATCATGAGACTCTGGACTCCAGGAAACAGACTGAGGGTTACAGAAGGGAGAGTAAGTGGGTGCATGGAGTAACTGCGTGATGGGTATTAAGAACGGCACCTGTTGTGATGAGCACTGGATGTTATACACAACTAATGAATCATGAACACTACATCAAAAACTAATGAACCATGAGAGACTATGGACTCTGAAAAACAACCTGAGGGGTTTTGAAGGGGCGGGGGGTGGGAGGTTGGGGGAACCAGGTGGTGGGTATTGGGGAGGGCATGTATTGCATGGAGCACTGGGTGTGGTTCATAAACAATGAATACTGTTACGCTGAAAAGAAAAAAAAAAACTAATTATGCCCTATATGTTGGCTAACTGAACATAATAATAATTAAAAAGTAGACCTGAAAGTAGGATATAGAGAAATGCAGAGTTTTGGAATAAAAAATATAGTACTTACCAAAAAAACCCAATAGTTTTGAGGTGTGATGACATGACCGAGAACTAATTTATCTGGGGTGTTGGGAGTAAGTACAAGTACCTTACTTGTGTAATTTTCCTATTTCATTTGCAAAAATGTGGCATGGTATGTGGGAGAAGTGGTCAGTCGTGATGACTACAAAAGAATAATACTTTAGATAAAAATATAGCTTATGGTGACTGGCTTGTATTCAAGAGCAAAGTTGGAGATGATAAGGTTATCTGTCAATTTTAGAATTTGTTAAGGATTCTGGTCAAGAGGGTTCCCCTTTCTCCACATCCTCTCCAACACACGTTGTTTCCTGTCTTGTTAATTTTGGCCATTCTAACTGGTGTGAGGTGGTATCTCAATGTGGTTTTAATTTGAATCTCCCTGATGGCTAGTGATGATGAACATTTTTTCATGTGTCTGATAGCCATTTGTATGTCTTCGTTGGAGAAGTGTCTGTTCATATCTTCTGCCCATTTTTTGACATGATTATCTGTTTTGTGTGTGTTGAGTTTGAGAAGTTCTTTAT
>PISX010032278.1:0-16403 GCA_004024625.1 Mellivora capensis
TAATCACTTATAATCTGCTATGAAAGTTAAAAGACAAAGTAGTAAAGATAAAAAAATACAATGCGTTAATGGATAAACAAAATAAAAGAAATGCAAACTGTGAGATCAAAAACATAAAACATGGGGGCTGGTAGAAGTAAAAATGTAGAACTCTAGAATGCTTTCAAACTTAAGTTACTGTTTTTATCAACTTAAAATAGACCATCATAACTCTTAAGATATTTTATGTAAGCTTCATGGTAACTACAAAACAAAAACCAATAGGAGGTACACAAAAGATAATGAGAGGAATCTGAACATATCAGTAGAGATAATCATGAAATCACACACAAAGAGAGCAAGACAAGGAACAAAGTAATTACAAAACAGCCACAACAAAATACAATTAACAAAATGGCACGAAGTCCCTACCAGTTAGTAATTATGTTAAATGTAAATAGATTAAATTTTCTAGTCAGGACAGAGGGGCTGAATAGATAAGAAAGCAAGACCTTAAAAAATAAATAAAATAATAATAATAATAATAATAATAATAAAATTTTAAAAAAGAAAGAAAGCAAGACCTAAGTATATGCTGCCTACAAAAGTACAGTTATTTGTATTTATTGCCTGGGTTGCATTTAAATCACACACTTATTGTTTTTAGGAGGGCATTAGAAAGCAAGGCATTAACCAAAAAATCTTTATGTCACACAACAGCTTAATGCCTTTTGAGACAATATCGGGTAATAGTAACCTATTTTTGAAGCAATGATTAAATAATAACAACAAATATCACTCCTGTAGCTTTTGATGATTCCTTTATCAGGTTTTTGCGTGTATTATCTTATTATGATCAGAGTCCAGTTAGTATTTAATTATGTTTAAATACTGAAAAAATTCACTTTTTTGTAAGTGTTAGAAATTCTTTTAAAACATATATTGGACTAGAGTTGCCTTCTCTGAAAATATGGCAGATCCATTCACTCAATACATGCTCCAGTCTTCTAGAATAAATTCCTATACTGAAGATAACAGAAAAATAAAAGCTATACTTGTCCTTATAGCTAGGAGTCTGGGTACAATTTAGTTTCCATCAGTTGGAAAGCCTTGCTCTAACTTGAATTTGAAGTTAAATAAGGAGACAGTATGCTAGATGTCTATTTTGCAGGTACTACTTACAATGGGAATATCCTGGCTCAGAAGATAAATTTTGTTGCGATTTCTGATACTCCAGATCACAAATAAAGTGATATGTTTCTAAAATTAATGTTCTGGGTGTAGCTTTCTGTTTCTCATATTTCAACTAAGTTTTGTTCTTACAAATTGGCAGTTTCCTGGCTGAGGCAAAGGAAGCACTTTTCTTTATGAGTCAGTGCTCTAACTTGTTCTCATAGTCATCCCAAGAGGCCCAGCCTGGAGACTGCTCTCCTGGGTCTTCCAACAGTTTTGTAAATCTACTCCGTAAATTACATTCTGTATCTGCTTAAACTATAACTGACCTCTGACCAAAATGGTATCTGGTAACCAAATGAGTTGCAGACAAGAATGGTACCTTTCAAGTGCTTATTAAAAACACCAATGTTGTGGACTGGTTAGTCATAGGATCTTGAACAATAAAAGGTAGCTGAAAGTTTAATCAAGACTTAATTCCAAAGACTGGGTGTTGTTCTAGGACGTATCTTTACTTAAGCAAATCTCCATGGCCCTGGTAGAAGATATATAACTACGGATCAGGAAAATGCTTTCTTCTCTCTTCTCTGATAAGCAGAAAATAGCAGAAGTATTATCTCCTGGAGGGATATCAGTATACCTTGACTGCCTTGCCTCAAGGATACATCAACTCTCTGATTTTCATCATTTACTAAGTGAAATAATCCAGACACAAAAGGACAGATATTGTATGACTCCACTTGCATAAAATATCTAGAAAGGTACATTCTGAGACCAAAATTATATTAGAGGTTTCCAGGAGCAAGGAAGAGGGCAGATGAAATTATTGCTTAGTGGATACAGAGTTTGTTTGGGATGATAGAAAAGTTTTGGAAACACATGATGGTGATAGGTATACCACAAAGTGAGTGTAATTAATGTCACTGAATAGTATACTTCAAAGATGGTTAAAATGGCAAATTTGTTATATATATTTTAGCACAGTAAATTTTTTAAAAATGAAATTGAAATCCTTCTTAATTTCTTATTCTAGCCATTTTAGATAGAGGAGCTCTTGGCTCCTGGGTAATTCCACCTTCAAGTAAGAGTGGACTTCCTGCAGTAGGTGATACCAGGTTTCTCCACTGGAATGAGTAGGACACACCTAGAGTGTTACAGCTAATGCATTAGTTACACACAAATATTTCAACAATCTCCCATTTGAAGAATGTAAAAAGCTAAGCAAAACACAAAGATTATCACAATTTCAGGATCCATATTCCAAATACAGAAAGCAAGGTAATTCTCAGTCTATAAACTAATTATCATAAACAAATAAAAGTTTTTGAAATTGAGTATTCAGGCTTGTTGAAAGTCATAGAAAATAAAGAATGGTATCTACAGGACGGGCAGTAAACAGAAGAAAACTTTCAGTTTCATGCCCATCCATAAAGCTGATCTTCTGGAGTGCCTGGGTGGCTCAGTGGGTTAAGCCTCTGCCTTCAGCTCAGGTCATGATCTCAGGGTCCTGGGATTGAACCCCACATCAGGCTCTCTGCTCAGCAGGAAGCCTGGTTCCCTGCCCCACGCCTCACCTGTCTCTCTGCCTACTTGTGATCTCTGTCAAATAAATAAATAAAATCTTTAAAAATAAATAAAGCTGATCTTCTAAATCTGTGACTTCCATATTTGTGGTTTGTTGAAAGAAATATTCCCTTCACTTAGCAAACACTTATTTCTCACTCATAAGGTTCCATCTGCTATTCTTCTTAAAAGGTTAATTCTGCCTCTATGGAATTAAGATATGTGGGAGAAGGGAGAACCCACATATACTTCCATTTTCTTTCTGGAAAGGTATCATTTGGGGCACTGTTGTCTTCTTGCAATGTCAAGAAATTGGAATGTAATCACTTGAAGCACCAAACTACTCTTGAAATTCTTCTGTTCTTTCTCCTGCAGTTTATCTAATTGTTTCAATCTCTTTTGCATCTTCGAGCTGTGTGGCTGGCTCTTTTGAAGGCAGGTGTGCTTATCTCTGTGGGCACGTCCTAAAGGAATAAGAGCCCAGCCCAAGGAGCTCCACAGGCTTTAATCTTTAGTAACAGAAACTGCTTTTACTCCCTATTACTTTCAGTGGCTGCTGGCTGTATGGTGCAGCCTGCATTTATGTCCTCACTCTATACCAGTGAGAGCTGCTCACAGGCTCTTCAAATGCCACTCCTTAGAGCCTGTGGAAGGTATTTCTCCCTTCTTAGACAGAGGTCATTGCGGTAATTTTCAGCTGTTGACATTGTTCTTGTTTGTAATGCTTTTCACTGGATAATGGCTTATTGTAAGCATCGGAATAGAAGTGACACTGGAATCCAAGAGGTTTGTCTTTACTCAGTTTCCAATTAAATGTTGCATTTTCCTTCTATATTCTACAAATTTGATTGCTTGGTTTCAAGAAATAAGGTAAATTAAACCCAGTAGACTCTTTGACATGTCTATAGCTTTAAGGCAGCTAAGGAACAGGTGGTCTAAAGTCCACAGCCCTTTCAATTAATTTAGTGGCCTCACTTGGATCTAATTCTATGAAAAAACCCATTTAGCAGCCATCAAGCTGTCAATCAGAGGCCCTTGAGTGAAGAGACAGGCAAAGCAATAGGATTAAAGTAAAGCAATTATATTTGCCAAGTAGACTATTTCATGAAAAAGAAAAGCAACACCAACAGGTGTTATACCGGGGTGAGTGAAGTTTGTATAATAATGTGTCTTTCTCCCTAGCTTTCCTGAAAAGTCTATAAAGATGATCTTTTCTACTTTTATGACCATATAAGACCCTATATAATCTGACTGCTGCCTGGAGTTTGCAGTCCTTTTATTATAATGCGGTGGAAAAGTCTTCTGCTTTAAAGACCAGGTCCCTGGCTTTTTACTGATTGTACTATTTCTGAAACACAAATTATACTATTTTGAAACACAAGTGTCTCCTATTCCCCATGTATTGTAGCCCTAATACATTAGAAACACCTAAAGATCTAAGGCCAGCAGAAGACATTTGTAACATTTAAAACGAGTAACTTCTGGACTGTTAAAAGATGCCTCGCCCAGCAGAAAGAAAAAAAGGAACATGATATTTGACTGGGAAGCAACCCAGTGTCCACCAATAGATGGAGCCTGTGATTAGACCATATATATATATATATATATATATATATATATACACACATACACATATATATGGAATGTTATATATATGGAATGTTACTCAGCCATAAATGAAGAATGGAATCTTGCCATTTGCAACAACATGGATGGAGCTAGAGAGTATTATGCTAAGTGAAATAAGTCAGAGAAAGATGAACACCATATGATGTCACTGATATATGGAATTTAAAAAACAAAACGAAGAAAAAAAAAGAAAAACAAAACAAAGCCAGACGCAGGTACAGAGAATAAACTGATGGTTACCAGAGGGGAGGTGGAGGCGTGGATGGATGGAGGGGATGGGTGAAACAGGTGCAGGGAATTAAGAGTATGCTTATGATAAGCACTGACTAATGTAAAGAATTGAATCACTATATTAAACACCTAAAACTAATACAACATGTTAACTTGAATTTAAATAAAAACTTAAAATGCCAAAATAAACCCATACTGTGATCATTTGTTGTCAATAAATACAGATCTTGTTTATCTTTTTTAAAAAAGGAACGTGATACATATTTTTGTATGTTTATTATAGTTCAATAAGAAGTTAAAAGGATTGAAAAGTAAACACAGTGGACTATTTTAAAAGAGATACCAATGATCCCTTTCTAGAAGGACAAATATTAGACAACTAAAATATCCCATACTATAAGGTATATATGTGATAGCTTTTGCACTCTCAGTGGGAATACAAACTGGCATCACCATCGTGGGGAAGAAAGAATCTAGCACTATTTAGGACATGACTCCACTCCTGGGAATATACCAAGAAACTCTCACTTAGGTCCACAGGGAACATGGAGAAGCTCATCAGCATGAGTAACTGTTCTTTGAATGACATATAACAAATGTAAAGAGATATAGCACATGCAGTGCTGGGGATGCTAGTGCCTTTCGCATACTAGGGACCACATACACGTTAGCTAATGAATAAAAGCAGAAGATAGGGTTTCCTGGGTGGCTCAGTTGGTTAAGCATCTGCCTTTGGCCCATATCATGATCCCAGGATCCTAGGATCTAGTCTCATGTCAGGCTCCCTGCTCAGTGGGGGGCTGCTTCCCCCCACAACCCTCTCATTTCCCTCATGCTGCTCTCTCAAAAGTAAATAAATAAAATCTTAAAAAAAAAAAAGCAGAAGATAATGGGACATACCTGGCTGAATGCAGAATGAAATGTGGAAATGAAAGTTATCCATTTAAATATTACTCCACTAAGGCAATCTGCAGCAGTAAATGAGACATTTTCCCCTTGATTCCTAGGCTTGTGGAGAAAAGTGGAGAAAAAAGGCAGAAAAATATTACTGGCAGAAGAGTGAGTGCATGAGAAGAGATAATGAAGCCTGAAGAAATTCGGGTTTCTAAAAGGTCTCTGGAGCCATGGGACACTGCAGGAAGTCATTCTGAGCCAAAAAGAGGGTGACGGTTGCAAAAAGCCACCAGGACAGACAAGGACCCATGAAGTGATGAGACAAGCAAAGAAAGTATATTCAGCTGACATCATGAATGACAGAAAAGTAATGAAAAAACAAGGCCTTGGAGGCCAAGATAAATCAAAGAGCAATAAGACAGGCAAAGGTGAACAGCTAGAGAGCTAATGATGTTTAAGCTTCAGAGACCCTCCCTCGCACAGGCCCACCAGAGGGTCTGCACCTGATTTGGTAATCTTCTATATAAAGCTCACCTCCCCAAATTTTATAAGCCTCACAGAAGCCACGTCTGCCGCACATAATGCCTCCCCACCAGAGATAGGCCTTGTTGTCCCTCTGTCCTACGTAATGGTCCCTCTGTCCTACGTAATGGAAAAGCAAAGACCTTACAGGTGCCATTTGTTGCATTGTGTAACTCCTAGAGCTTGGCCTGGAGAGATCGGGAGAAAGTGTCCCAGGGGTCAGCTGCCACTCCCATAGTTTCATTTCCCCTCCTTATCAGTGCAAAATAAATGCTGTTGGGGATTACCAGAGGACCAATTCAGAGCAGCAGCAGCCAAGATACGGAGCGAGCGGAAGACAGCGTCTTCATCCTGAGTCCCACACAGGGGGAAGGAAGCCATGAGGGGTGCTACCGCCTCTGACGTGTGTAGCTCATCAAATTAATTACACAGTTCAGCTTTCTCCGATGTGCCCAGAAATGAAATCTAGAAGAATGAGAAATCCTTTGAAAAGGACGCCAAGAGGTCACTAGCCAGACTCACATTGAATATCATGAGGATTGATTGCTTTTCCACCTGGGGTTGCGTAAGACCAGCACCGATAACCTGCCTAGTTGCTACATCTGGGCATAGATCGTCAGCTCACCCCACAGACCTGGAAACCCACGTAGCCTCCTGCAGAGTCTTGTTATTGCACTCAGTTAGCTAAATAAACGTGTAATCTGTAACCGCTGGCATAAATTACCTATTTCACAGCCAGCTCTGGAGCATGAAGAAAACTCAGGGAGAGACAAAGAGATTCTTTCTTGTAATTCCATCCACTGAGGGCAAATTGATGAAACAGTCGATGCAGCTCATTAATTAAGGGAGCTGAACCCTGAAGGGTAATACACAGCAGCTGGAAGTGTCCAGCCAATCAAAGCCAAGAGACCTAGAGCTACCCTCCACACCGCTGCTGGACTTAACAGAATTCACTGTTTAGCGCTTTGCCACCTTTTCAAAGCTTGAGACTGGCAGCACCGGGGTCATTGGGGAGTTGTTGGGATGCAGTTTCTTGAGCCCCATCCAGACCCACTGAACGGAATCTGCATTTAAAGATCCCAAATGATGCATATGCACAATAAAGTTTGAGAAGGACTAGCTTAAAGGAATAATATTTAGATGCTCAAAAACGCCCCCCCAGGCTATCTGAGGGCTAAGCTAACCACTGAGATCTGAGAACACACACCATGCATTGTTAACACAAGCTCTAGAATCACACCAAAAATTATATGTAGATGTAGATATGTAAATACTAGATCCACCTTTACCAATTGCGTGCCCTTGGGTAGATGGTCAACCTCTGTGGCTTCAGTTTCCTTAACTACAGAGGGGGACAACAATACAGCTGACCTTTGAACCACATGGGTTTGAACTCTGTGAGTCCACTTACATGCAGATTGTTTCTGATAAGCACAGTGCAGTACCTAAATGTATTTTATGAGTTTCTTGATATTTTCTTTCCTCTGACTTACTTTATTGCAAGAATACAGTATGTATAATACATAGAAGGTGAAACATGTTTATTGACTGTTTATAGTATCAGTAAGTCTTCCCATCTACAGGCTATTAGCAATGCTTGGGGGAGTCAAAAGTTACACATGGACTTTTGACTGCTCTGGAATCTGTGCCCCTAACCTCCATGTTATTTGAGGGTCAACTGTATGTCTTTCTTTATAGGATTGTGCTATGCATGCCAAGCTCAGAGCATGTGGCCTGCAGCAAGCCCTCAATATAAACTTGCTTTTAATATTAGCATGATTGGGGATATAGAGACTTAAGGCATGATTTGGGAATGCATAACTGAATGCAATGACCTCAGCTTCTAGCCTTGATTATATGATTGCTGGCCCTCTGCTGTCTCCTTGACTCAGTTCTCTGCAGAAAATCCAGGGACTCTCTCCACGGCATTGTTTAAATCCTGAACACTCCTCTTGCCTCTCAATGCAACTGTGGGATTAGCTCATTTTTCTAACAAGCTTCCCCTCCCCCCCTCCAGGAATTACAGCTTTCAAAAGTAGGCCAAAGTAGAAAATGTGCTTGTCTTTGCACAAATTATTTGCAATTCAGCAACATGGAGATACTCAACTGGCCCATCTTCACATTTAGGCATCTCAAAGGAATAGACACAGAGGAGAAAATTCTAAAACTTTTTAAAAAAAATTCTAGTATAAATTGGGTTAATCCAAAACACAGTTTCCTAAAGTCCAGAAAAATAATTAGAGGGGAATGTGGGGAAGGTTCTGACAGGTGGTCTACGTGAATGAGGAACCACCATGTTCCTTATGAACAATATTTATACAGGGTTATCCCTCTTCTCTCCCCAACTACTTGACCCTATTTACAATTCCCTGATATGTTCTCTCTCCCTCCCAGAAAACAAACAAAAATCTTACAATAATAAGAGGGAATTAGAACATAAGAATGAGAAATCCACACAACTAGGTAGGTGCATATGAAAAAATATTGAGTAGTGATAAATGAAGAGGACAGTTACCGTATACATGTCTCTGTGCCGTCTCTTACTCCATTGTAAAATGGATCAAATCATCTCTCTCACAAGGTGGGGGTAAAATTCTTACAGGGAACTTGAGAGTAGCTGCAAGCTTTAAAGCAGTTCTTCTCAAACACTACAGGGCACTTGAATCACCTGGGGAGCTTGTGAAATATCTAATTCTGGGCTCCATCCCTGCTGCTTCTGATTCAGCAGGTCTGGGGAGGAGTCTAAGATTTTGCATTTCTTTCATTTTTTTTTAAAGATTTTATTTATGTAATTGACAGAGAGAGATCACAAGTAGGCAGAGAGGCAGGCGGAGAGAGAGGAGGAAGCAGGCTCCCCGCCAAGCAGAGAGCTCGATGCGGAACTCGATCCCAGGACCCCAAGATCATGACCTGAGGTGAAGGCAGAGGCTTAACCCACTGAGCCACCCAGGTGCCCAGACTTTGCATTTCTAACAAGCTTTCAGGTGATGTTGAATCTGCAGGTGCCTGAGCCACACCTGGACTGGGAAGAACTGAGAGAGCATGTCTCCTGTTTCTCCTCCCTTCTTTTCTCCTTTTGCTGTGACAAATACAACCAAAACGGGGAATCTAAAATGCCCTGCATAAAGGCCTTTGTCAGTGATTACATATGAGTATATTAGTTTTCATTCTATTTGTATCTTTTAGTAGTAAATCTGAGTTCTTACTGCCAAGCCTAGCCCTTCCCCAGGATTCTGGGTGGGTGGTTTTGGAGGCAGGGCTAGGGTCAGGGCAGGGCTCTACGTTGGACTGCCTGCTTGGTCACTGTTCTAGTTATACACTTGGTCCAGTTACTTTATATTTCTGGGCCTCTTTTTTGTTGTTTTATGTTTGTTTTGTTTTCATCTTTAACAGAGATCATATTAGTATGTTCCTTTTAGTGTTTCTGTGAGGATTAAAGAAATATAAAAAAACCATACACAATAAGATTTGGAACAAGGTTAGGCATGATTATAGCATGAGAAAAAAAATCTCAAATGTCAGTGTGCCTCTGAGGATTATAGGTATTTTCCTCCATGGTTTTTATATAAATTTCACTTGGTCTGAAGAGGTTTAGTATCCTCACTTTTTAACAGAGATGAAAATATACAACTTCTTGAGGTTATTTGGGTTATTTGCCCAAACAAATGGCACAGTCAAGATTTGCTCATCAGGCTTATCTTGCTCCAATTCTACCTCCCCCACCCCCTCTTCTCTGTCCCCAGGCCCCCTCCCTCTCTCTTATTAACATGCATATTTTTTGGAGTACAGAGCTTGATGAACTCTTTGAAACTACTCTACCACACTTCCCAGAGCACTCTCCTGAAGGCCCATGAAGTATTTATTTGACAGTATGGTAAAACAATTATCAGGAGTTTGATAACATATACTTTGGTAGAAATAAAATTATGTCTGTTCAGGGCTACTGTTCTCACCATAAAATGTTAAGGTAGGAATAAAGTCCCTAAATGAGAACTTCAATTAAGGATCGGGGTCACCTGGGTGGCTCAGTTGGTTAAGTGTCTGCCTTCAGCCCAGTTCATGATCCCGGGATCCTGGGATCCAGTCTTGCATCTCGCTCTTTGCTTAGTGGGGAGCCTGCTTCTCCTTCTGCCTGCCAGTCCCCCTGCTTGTACTATCTCTTGCTCTCTTTCTCTCGATCTCTTTCTGGTAAATAAATAAATAAAATCTTTTTTAAAAATTTAATAATAAAAAATATCTAAAATAAGAATTGTGCATAAAAACAAAGAGCTTCACTTCACAAAAAAGTACTAGGGGTTAATTTTACAATTCTATTAATAAAAATATTTCACGAAGACTCCAGGTTCAAAAAGCATAAGCATACATAATTTCCCCTTTCTTACTAAGGCCCCGCTGCAATCGAAGTACAGAAATAAGTTAAAGAAACCAGCCATGGCTAAGAGAATGAATTCTCAGAGGCCACCAATGTGTAAGCACCTACAAGAAAATTTTTAAAGATTTAAAACAGTTCCAGTGTTGACAGAGATAATAAACAGAATAGCCACAACCTATAATAGATTAGGAGGAGCTGGCAGAAGAGATAGGAATATATCTGCTGTAGAAACCCTAGAGGAGCTCAGGACATAAACATGGCAGGTACAGGAGTGTTACAACGAAGATGATGTGTGCAGATCTTCTACAAAGCACACTGCATCAGTCAGCTACACCATTATCCCCAACCTCCTCTCAAAGAGCAGACTCCTTGGTATTTTGCCAAAAAAAAAACAAAAGAAAGGTGTTTCTTCTAGAAGGAACTTGAATAAAATGACTGCAAAAAGCTAGGGATGTTGATGCTTCGGGGCGGGGGGGGGGGGGGGGGGGGGGGGGTGGGGACACTTCTCATTTTGACATTTGGTGCACTAGCATTGTGGCGTTCAGCTCTGTGCTGATAATGTTAAAACTAAGCCTGTCCGTGCAACGCTGGGCCTGCTCCATACAGCACCCATACAGCACCCATCGAAGTAGTCAAGTGGGGGATCTAGGAGAGTGTCTTACACAAACTCTTTGGATCCCCAGGTATATGAGCAGGTGTATGAGACAACAAGCAAAGAAAACAAGAAGTAAAATTTTTAGAAAGAAATAAAATGGTAGGAACAAAGACACCAAAATAGAAAATTCTGGTTTTGAGGAGTCTTTTGGTTCAGATCCCCAAATGTTGCAAGGTAGTAGACCAGAGAGACCGACCCTTTCTGGGTAACCTAGAATTGGTACACTTGGCCTCCTGCCAGAAGCAAATGTAAATGCAAAATGTCTTATTAGATATAAGACAGCATATCTCGTAATAAAGAATTTCAATTCACTGGCAACACAGAGCAAATTGCAGTTTGTAAGGTCTCAAGTTATAGGAAAAAAAATTTAAAAATTTATCCCCAGTCATAGTGGGAGATTTTTAAACATTTCTAAGTTCCAATGAGATTAAGAAAGAGATCATTTCTTCCAACATTGTGAAGTCTTGGCTGCTGAAGAAAAAAATCAAGATAAAAAAGTGAAATGTATAAGATACAGAAAAGAAGTGGTAAAATGAATCATAGTCATATGTTATGATTATGTACTAGAAAAATGAGTAATTAATTAGAATTTAAAAATGAGTTAAACACACAAAAATAGGTTTTCTACAGACCAACAATTAGAAAAAAATTAAAAGACCATTAAAAAGAGAAAAATATATCCAATATTGAGACAAGCTAGCAAAAAGATTTATAAGAAAATTACACAAAAGTGCATAAAATACTCAATAAGGTTGTTAAAGATTAAAAAGGAAAAATACATAAAATGTTACTGAGATATATTAAGGAAGGAAAAAATAATTGCAGAAACATATCATATACATTGTTTAGATAACTCAATTTTATTGAACTGTGAGTTTGATGTATATTTTCAAACATATCCCCGGTCATAAGCTCATGCAATATTTTTATGAAAACTGACAAAATGATTCTAAATTTTATATGTAATTGCAACTGACCAAGAAACCCAAGACATTCTTTAAGAACTATTTATTTATAGTTCTTATTTTTTCCACTGGATATTGTAAGAGCAAATACAAAGAAGCTTAATTCTTCTGTTGAAAATAAAGAATATAAGACTTCTCTTTTTTTAACACATTTTCTTTTTGTAAACCTCTAATGGTAATTGTTGTAAATAAAATTTTAAAAGACTCTTGTCACTTTTATAACCCGGGAACGGGAATGTCTTTCTCAAGGACTCTAGAAGCATCCTTTAGAAATGTAAGGATTGGGACGCCTGGGTGGTTCAGTTGGTTAAGCAGCTGCCTTCGGCTCAGGTCATGATCCCAGGGTCCTGGGATCGAGTCCCACATCAGGGTCCTTGCTCAGCCGGGAGCCTGCTTCTCCCTCTGCCTTTGCCTGCCACTCTGTCTGCCTGTGCTCTCTCTCTGACAAATAAATAAAAATTAAAAAAAGAAAAAAAAGAAAAGAAATGTAAGAATCAAGGAAAATAGAACTTCCACTTTCCAGTCCTGGTGGAAGGATAGGAGCCAAACTTTTATTGATTTTAATTTTTATATTGATTTCAGTTACTTAACATACAGAGTGTTTTTTTTTATGTCCAATTAGCATACATCATTGTTTTTAAGAAACAGTGTTTCATTAGTTTCAGGAGTGCAATATAGTCATTCAGGAGTTCCATACCTCACCCTGTGCTCATCACCGCAAGTGACCTCCTAATCCCTATCACCTAGTTAACCCATCCCCCTCACCCCTTCCCCTTTAACCATCAGTTTGTTCTCCATAGTTAAGAGTCTGTTTCTTGGTTTGTCTCACTATCTCTTTTTTTTTCCTTTGCTCATTTATTTTGTTTCTTAATTTCCACATGTCAGTGAAGTCATATGGTATTCTTTCACTGTCTGATTTATTTCACTTGGGATTATACTCCTTAGCTCTATCCATGTCATTTCAAGAGTTCATTCATTTTTGTGTTTATGGCTGAGTAAGATCATATATATATGTATACCATTTCTTTTTTTATCTATTCATCAGTGAATGGACACTTGGGCTCCTTCCACTATGTAGCTATTATAGATAATGCTGCTATAAACATTGGAATGTATGTATTCCTTGGAATCATAATGAATTGTATTCTTTGGGTAAATACCCAGTAGTGCAATTGCTGGATTGTAGGGAAGTTCTATTTTGAACTCGTTTGAGGAAACTCCATGCTGTTTTCCACAGTGGCTGTACCAGTTTGCGTTCTCACCAACAGTACACAAGTGTTCCTTTTTTTCCACATCCTTGCCAACATGTTTTTTTCTTGTGTTGTTGGTTTTAGCCATTCTAGCAGGTGAGAAGTGGTATCTCATTGTACTTTGGATTTTTATTTCCCTGGTGATAAGTGATGATGAACATCGTCTGTTGGCCAATTGTGTGTCTTCCTTGAACAAGTGTCTGTTCATGTCTTCTGCCCAATTTTAATTTGATTATTTGTTTTTTGAGGGTTGAAATTTAGAAGTTCTTTATATATTTTGGATATTAATCTTTTTATCAGATATGTCATTTGCAAATATGTTTTCCTGTTCCATAGGTTGCTTTTTAATTTTCTTGATTGTTTCCTTCACTGTGCAGAAGCTCTTTATTTTGATGTAGCCCCAATAGTTTATTTTTGCTCTTGTTTCCCTTGCCTCAGGAGATATATCTAGAAATCAGTTGCTACAGCCCACGTCAAAGATGTTACTGCTCTCTTTTCTGGCTCTCTCTTCTAAGACTTTTATGGTTTCAGGGCTCACATTTAGGCCTTTAATCCAACTTGAATTCATTTTTGTGTATGTTATAATGAGTGATTCAGGTTTTTTTTATGTGTTACTGTCCAGTTTTCCCAACACTGTTTATTGAAGACAATGTCTTTCTTATCTTTGCCGGTTTGTGGAAGCTTAATATAGTTGTGGGTATATATTTCTGGGTTTTCTATTTTGTTCTATTGATCTGTATATCTATTTTTTGCCAATACCATACTGTGTTGATCACTTACAGCTTTGTAATATAACTTGAAGTCCAGAATTGTGATGCTTCCAGCTTTGCTTTATTTTTCAGGATGGCTTTGGCTATCTGTGAAAAATGCTGTTGGTATTTTGACAGGGATAGCATTAAATGCATGGATTGCATTGGGTGGTATAGACATTTTATTTTTTTTAATTATTTTTATTAACATATAATGTATTCTTTACCCCAGGGGTACAGGTCTATGAATCTTCAGGTTTACACATTTCACAGCACTCACTGTAGCACATACCCTCCCCAATGTCCATAAAGTATAGACATTTTAACAACATTTGTTCTTCCAATCCATGAACATGGAATCTCTTTCCATTTCTTTGTGTTGTCTTCAATTTCTTTCATCAGTGTTCTGTAGTGTTCAGAGAACAGGTCTTTCCCACTTTGTTAAGGTTTATTCCTAGATGTCTTATAATATATGGTGCAATTGTAAATGGGATTATTTCCTTAATCTCTCATTTCTTCATTATTGGTGTATAGAAATGCAACAGATTTCTGTACACTGATTTTGTATCCTGCGATTTTTACTAAATTCATTTATCAGTTCCGTCAAGTTTTTGGTGAAGCCTTTTTGGTTTTCGTTATATAGTATCATGTCATCTGAAAACAGTGAAAGTTTTCTTTCTTCTTACCAAGTGGGATGCCTTTTATTTCTTTTTGGTGTCTGATTGCTGGAGCTAGGACTTCCATTACTATACTGAGTAGAAGTGGTGAGAGTGCACATCCTTGACTTATTCCTGCCCTTAGAGGAAAGCTGCCAGGTTTTCTCCATTCAGGATAATGATAGCTGTGAGTTTTTCATAGATGGCCTTTATTATGTTGTGATATGTTCCCTCTAAACTTACTTGGTTGAGAGATTTTATTATGAATGGATGTACTTTCTCAAATGTTTTTTTTTTTTCTTTCTGTGTCTACTTAGATAATCAAATGGCTATTTTCCTTTTACTTATTGAAGTGATATATCACATTGATTTACAAATATGGAGCCACCCTTGCCACCCAGGAATAAATCCCACTTGATCATAGTGAATGACCTTTTTTATGTATTGTTGGATTGGGTTTGCTAGTATTTTGTGGAGTATTTTTCATCCTTATTCATCAGGAATATTGGCCTGTAGCTCTTGTCTTTATTCTTTATCCAGTTTTGGTATCAGGGTAATCCTGGTCTTACAGAATGAGTTTGGAGGTTTTCCTTCCTTTTCCAATTTTCAGAATAGTTTGAGAAGAATAGGTATTAACTCTTTTTTTAAAATGTTTTGTGGAATTCACCTGTGAAGCCATCTATTCCTGGAATTTGTTTGTTGGGAGTTTCTTGATCTGCTTCAATTTCTTTGCTGGTTATCAGTTGGTTCAGCTTTTCTGTTTCTTCCTGTTTCAGTTTTGGTAGTTTATATGTGGAGAGAAATTAATGTATCCATTTTTTTCCAGGTTGTCCAATTTGTTGGCCTATGGTTTTTCATGGTATTGTCTTGTAATTATTTGTATTTCTGTGGTGTTGGTTGTTATTTCTCCTCTCTCATTTGTGATTTTAATTTTTGAATCTTTCTCTTTTTTCATACTAAGTCTGGCTAGAGTTTTATCAATTTTATTGATTTTTTTTTCAAAGAATCACTGCGTGGTTTCATTTATCTGTTCCATTTCTTTCTTTGTTTGTTTCTATATCATTTTTTTTCTTATCTATTCTATTATTTGCTTACTTCTGCTGGTTTTAGGTTTTGTTTGTTGTTCTCTTTCTAGTTCCTTTAAGTGTAAGGTTAGGTTGTTTGAGATTTTTCTTGTTTCTTGAGACAGGTTTGTATTGTCATAAACTTCCCACTTCAGACCACTTTTGCTGCATCCCAAAGATATTGACTGTTTTGTTTACATTTCCATTTGTTTCCATGGACTTTTTAACTTCTTTGATTTCCTGGTTGAAACAGTCATTATTTAGTACCATGCTATTCAACCTCCATGTGTATGTGGTCTTTCCAGATATTTTCTTGTGATTGTCTTCTTGTTTCATAGAACTGTGCTCAGAATAGACACATGGTATAACTTTGATATGAATTGTTGAGGCTCAGTTTATGGGCTAATATGTGATCTGTTCTGGAGAATGTTCTCATGGACTTGAAAAGAATGTGCATTCTGCTGTTGTAGGATGGAATGTTCTGAGTATGTGTCATGTCCAACTGTTCCAGTTTGTCATTCAAAGCAATTGTTTCTTGTTTATTTTCTCTTTAGAGGATCTGTTCATTAATGTAAGTGGAGTGTTAAGATCCACTATAGTATTTTATCATTACTAATTAGTTCTTTTATGTTTGTTATTAACTATTTTATGTATTTGGGTGTTCCTATATTGGGTGCATAAATATTTACAAGTGTCATATC
>PISX010032279.1:0-16378 GCA_004024625.1 Mellivora capensis
ATTTTTTTTTTCTTTTTATGTTGGTAAGTTTTGTCAGAATTTTATTCAATGCGTTTGATGTTTACAAAAAACTGGTAGTTGGTTTCATTAATTTTCTCTATTATTTTATGTTTCTTATTTTATCAGTTTCTGCAATGGTCTTTACTATTTATTTTTTACTATTTATTTTGGGTAGAATTTGCTCTTTTTGTTATTGTTTATTAAGGTAAACAAAAAATTAACAGAACTGTTCAATGATATAAATTTTTCCTTTGTGCTATTCTAGCTTTATCTCACAAATTCTAATATGTTGTATTTTCATTTCATGTTATTCAGAATATTTTCTAAGTTGCATTTTGATCTCACTAACCCTATGTTATTAAAATGTGTTAATTTCTAAACTTCCACAGATTTTCTGGATATCTTTCCATTACTAATTTCTAATTTTACTTTATTGTGGCTAAAAAACATACTTTGTATGATTAAATTCTTTTAAATTATTGTGAATTCTCTTATGACCCAGACAGTGGCACACCATTCTTACTCAATTACAAACTCACCATAAGTTTGAGTGTGAGTGTGAGTGTCCATAAGTTTTTATTTTGGGAGGTTTGAGTTTTCCTCTGTAAAATAACGAATGGCCAAATTTTGTGAAACTTACATATCTGTTTAATCTATAATTTTCATTCTTTTAAAAAAGTATTTTATTTAGTTATTTCAGAGATAGAATGGGTGGAGTGGGGTGGGGGCAGAGGGAGAAAATCCCAAGCAGACTCCCTGCTGAACACAGAGCCCAATTTGGGAATTGATCTCACAACCATAAGTTCATGACCTGAAGCAAAATCAAGAGTCAGACACTTAATGAACTGAGCCACCCAGGTGCTCCCAATCTGTAATTTTCTGAGAGGATGTTCTCACACTACAATTTCAGATCAATCTATTTCTCTTTGTAGAATTCTAGTCTCTTCCATGATAGAATAATTCATAGGTGACCTGCCTCTTCCAACCATAAACTGTAAAACTTGATAGACAATATGAAGCGACTTTTTTTTTTTTTTGAGGCATTGGAAAGCAGATTATGCTTTCCAATGCAAGCAAGGTTATGATCCTAAAGAAGGAAAACACTTGATCTGAATTCCACTCTCACCTTCTCTTCTGGTGCAATCTGCAAACTATGGTACTGGGAAATGGGACACAAATAAGATCATCAGGTTATCAAGGTGGAAGTGACAGTAATCAGATCCCAGATATTATGAGGAATTTGATATTTGTGGGTCAGGGAACTGGAGGTGAGGAAACTGTATAGAGGGGAGTCTCAGAAATTTGCATGGGTTTCCTCCTGAGTTCTGGCCAAATACTAAACCTATATGTAGGTCAGGAAAAGCCTGAAAGAGAACAGTCACTGGGAGACTAAAAACTGGATGGAGATTTCATAGGTACCACAGTGCTAAGAGATACTAAAGCACAAGGAGATACCTTGTTGAACACAAAAGGAATTTGACTGAGAAAAAAAGAAAAAACACACTGTGAGGCAATGGCTAATCTGGTTTTACACTAAGGATTATAGTAGATCCATCTTAAACATAAACCAAAACTGAATGAGGCCTGGCTAAATGATAGTAATTATACTTCTTTTAAGATACAAATCAACACTCTTTAAAGGAAGACAACATAATCACAATACTCAGCAGCATAATAATGCAATGTCCATTAAATAACAACAACAACAACAACAACAACAATAACAACAGTATCAGGCATTTATGAAGAAAGAAAATGTGACTCATCACCAGGGGAAAAAAGTCAATAGCAACAGCCTTAAAAATAACAAAAATCCTGTTATTGGCAGAACAAGAGCTTAAAACACCCACTACAGATACATTCAAGTGTATAAAAAAAGAAATTATCGATACCACATGTTAATGAACGGGAACCTGAGTCAGAGAAGTGAAAACTGAAAAACCAAATAATCAAATAGAAATTCTAGAACCTAAAAACTTAGTATCTGAAATGAAAAATGCAAGAGATGGGCTTACTATAGATTTAATACTACAGATGAAGAGATAATGAAGTTGAAGACTGTATAAACTAATTTGGTTATATTTGTCAAGTCTCTTTTATTCTTTTAAATTCCCTCTTCCTCTTTCTTGCCATGGATTTATCAAAGAAACAATAACTTTTCCTATATAAAGTCCTACATTTTGGATTTAAAGAACACTCTCATTCCAATATCTGATATTTTTCATTTTTTCTAGTGTTTCTTTTCTACTCAGTTATAAATTCTACTCCCAGTGTTTTCTAATGGAAGTCTCTATCAGTTTCTTAGAAATATTCTGAGATATTTCTGAACCTCTAAAGCAGCACTATATGATAGGATGGCATGAGTCATATAAGCTCATAAAAGTTTTAACTTTTCTACCAGCCACATTATTAAAAAAAAAAAAAAAGGAAAGAAAAGAAACAGGAGAAACTAATTTTAAGAATGAATCTTAAATAATTGATTTATCATAAATAATAACATTTTAATTTTAGATCAAAATAAAAACTTGGGATATATTATGTACTCTTATGTTTTTCTTTTGGGAGGCACTAAGTCTCCAAAACCTGGTGAGTATCTCATTATGAGTTAATTTTAATCCAGACTGGTTCAATAGCCATATATGGCTACTGGCCACTCTATGTGACACCTGGGCTCTTGAGATGAAACTACCCCTGATATTCATGCAGTTTAGTGTGGCTTGGTGAATATTTTCAAGCTCTCACCCACAAATTATATCCTATAGATTCTTTTTTCCTGTTTCTCTCAATTTTCTCAATATGTGGGAGAATATATGCTGGGATTTTCTGGATTCTGAGACCTTAGAGCTATTAGAAAACTCCTTTTTTCTTGCCCCTGCCCCCATTACTTTTGCATAGCTATTAAACCCACTAGAGGTTATGAGAGATCTGTTGTTTGAGTCATGTTCTGGGCATGACTGGGTTGGGGGAATAATTTATAACTTACTTTTGTTGAAACTTTACTGCTTGGGTGTTTTCTTTGCTGTTCCAATTGCTATTTCTGTTTCACTGTTAGGTTTACAAAGCAAACAAACCATCATTATTTTGTCCTATTCAGAACCATATCTCCTTAGATTTACCTACATTTTCTATCAAGTTGTTCAACAAATCAAAACCTTTTTTCTAAGATTTCTTTTAATGCTCAATAAATTCACCATTGAAAAATTTCTTTTGTGAATGTTATCTGGTGTCTGCTTAATTTTCTTTTATTATGTTTCATTGGTTTCTTGGTTCATCTCTTTTTTTCCCAGTTTTTAATTATATCTTTCTCTTTCTTTCCTTATGATGTTATCATTTTGATAAAGTAATCTATGTATATTTCCTTCAAAGGTTTTTTTTTTTTTTTTGGAAACAAATCAAAATCTTATTTGGTTTTATTTCTCCTTAATTTTGGATGTCAGTTCTGTTGGACATTTAGTTATTAATTTGTATTATGGTTTTAAAGATATTTTTCTATTGTTTCCTGGCAGCCAGAGTTGTTGATAAAATGTCTGATATTTGTTCTTTTGTAAGAAACTAGAATTTTGTTCATGGAATCTTTTAGGAATTTAATTTGTTATTCTTGGGATACTGAAACTTCATCAAGATGTACTGGCTATGATATTCACTTTCTTGGAAGTAGGTGTGCCCTTTTGGTCTGAAATCTCCCTCAATTTTAAGAAAGGTTGCTTTTTTTTTTTTTTTTTTAATTCTGTATCTGTTTTTTCCTGTTTTCTTTACTTCTGTGACTACATTTGATTGATTTTGGAATTTCTGTACCTATTCTCCGTGTTTCATTACTTTCTTTAATTCTTCCATTTTCTTTTCCTTTCTTTTATCTTTTCCTCTCTTCTCTTCTCTTCAACTGTGGTTTATTTTTAGTTAAACCGGAAGAAAGTACCACCTAATGGGTTTAGAAGATTTCAAGATCTTCAAGACCTTGAATTTTAGGGAGTTAAGTATGAAAAGAGTAGTTGTACTGAACTTTAACTGTTTTGTTTGTCTGTTTTTTACTTCTAGGCATCCTAAAAGAAGGAGCTGAGAGAAAGAAAAAGACAATTTTTAAAATAATAACTAACCAATGGAACAGAAAGTTAAAGGAGGCCTAAGAGGAACCGGACAGTTGTTCTTCTAAGTCAAAAAGGGGAAAAAAAAGGGAAGAAAAAGGAGAAAAAGAGGAGGAGGGGGAGGGGGAAGGGAGAGGATGGGGAGAAGGAGAAGGAGGAGGAGGAGAAGAAGAAAAAGAAGAAAAAGTAAAAGAAAAAAGGGGTAGGTCTGAGACGCCCTGGCTTCCAGATGAACTAGACATCAATGAGAGGAGGATTATCAAGGAAGAATGACAAAGAAAGTCTTACCAAATGTGCAAATAAATTATAATAAATGTGCTGTACTTTAAAATATATGCGTTCTTAAATAACTAAATGTTTCTTCTCATTCTGAGTTTTTTTAAGAAGTCTTTTTTTAACTGCTGTAAAGTCATTTACTAAAAATAAATATTATGCTTTCATTACATCATTTTCCTAGTCTTTTTTATATTACAATTAAAAGTCCTACAAAATATGCAAACGTATTTACAAAAAACTGAGCCAGCACCATTTAAACATTCCTGTTTTTCAAAATTCCTTGTAAACAGTTTCCAGAAACTCCCCAAAGATTGTTTATTTTTCTCTCTCTTCTTTAAGGTTTGTGTAGGTGTGTGTTTGCATTGCTTAGTTATTTTAAGATGAAAGTTCCCAAATTTCTCTTGCCTGGAAATTCTCTGGAGCAAGCAAGGAAGATGAGTGATATGGAAGGGGTTGGGGGCTTGAGGAGAGAGGGCAAGCATGTATCCAGAGCCTGGGTAAGAAAGGCAAGGGCTGTCAGTGGGCCTTTCTGCCAGTTCAGCCTCCACAAGTTGTGGACACCCATGAGTCTGGATGAGTCTGGCCTGGCCTTAGGGGTCAAGGACTTCTGACAGCACTCATGGGGAGAACAGATGAGCACTGAGTCAAAACTCCACAAAACTACAGTCCTACAACATCTGGGATTTTAGCAGTAATGCTAACATCTATAGGGTTTTTTTTCCTTTAATTAAAAAAAAGTTTTTTTCTGATTTTTTTCTATTCTATAGGTGTTTTAAACTTTTTAAAAATTCTGTACAATTATTATGATTTTAAGAGGAGAAAGAGAAGCATTTACAGACTTTTCACAATTATCTTGTTTTGTCAGTCCCTTTTTTAACCTCCTTGTTTTCTCATACTGCATGGCTAGTGAGCTTTAATATTTTTGTTGCTTTCCCCAAATATCCATCTATTTGTTCAGCTTAATAGCTCCATCCAGACATACAATATAAAAAGCCATAAAAAAGTGTCATAAACTTGATTGAGGGTAATCAAAGATCTCTCAAAGTATCAAAGAACTATTAATTTGTTGTTTTAAAAGCATTGAAGCTTTTTTTGTTTTTTAGTTTTTAAATTTCATTTTTTATTACATTTTTCAGGGAATCACTCTAAGCTGTTTCAAGAACAGCGATGAGGTAGAAAGGAGGATCTCGTCCACCCATCCTCTATTTGACACAGAACTACACATCTGCAATAAAAACTTTTGTCTTTTACTCCAAAAATAGCTAAAGGAATAACAGAGATGCTCAGTGGCATCTTCCCAGCTGCCCCATGGGAACCAGGCCTGCCACACAGCTCCAGCCTGCCTCAAGTGCCCACAGGCTAGAAAAGTCCTGGGGATCAGTGAGCAGCATTTCTCCTCAGTTCCAGCCCTTCAGCATTCCCATCTGGTCTCAAATTATTTTGTTGTAAAATTGTTCTTTTTTCCTTCTCAGTTTTCTCCATCTTCTACTTTACGTCATACGTATTTTTCACCCGAACATGTGCCCTCCGACACCCAGATTCTATACTTTCCTTAATTAAATGTTATAATTCACAGAGTGTGTCTGGAGTCTTCAGCTTGCTTGATATTAGCTGGTATGTCAACGGTTCTTATTTTTAATATGTGTTGAGTGGGGTTTGTTTTTTAGTGTAGCCTGTTCAGCCTCCTGCCCTGTTTGAGTCCTGGTCTCCCCTAGGCAATGGAAATAGACCCCCAGGAACTAAGTATGGGTAATTGGCCTCTCTGGGCTGCTTCAGCTACACTTTGAGCCTCTTCATGCCCATCTGGAAGCTGCCGTGGCCTGGCTGGCCTGTTTGTTGGAGCCTTCTCTCTATTGCAGATTACTGGAATTTACTGAGGACAGAAAGACCTGTCTTACCTGACCATAGTCAGCACGGTGGTTGGCTGGACATGCATACTTCTGACTCCAGCGTAAGCCTCCTACAGGGGACTGCACTGGTGGGGCTGTGTGCTGGGTAGGGGTGGATGCCTTTGGTAAACACAGCTTCCACTGCAAGTTGCCCACTGATCTGTTTTGGGGAAGTTGGTGAGGGGTTCACCCCAGTAGGGGATGGGATGCTAGCCATGCACAGCTGGTGAAGTGATGCTCCAAGAGGTGCTGCAGCCTGAGGCTGAGGTTATGTGTGAAGGCACCAGGCCGTTCATGTTGAGGGTCACCATCTGCTGCATCTGGGCAGCAGTGAAGGTAGCCATGGGGTTCAGATAGCCATCCTGCTCGACTGACGTCATTAGTGCTGCTTACTGCTATGTCTGTGTCTCTGTGTCAATGCCATGGGCACCAAACGGGATGGCCATGGGGTTGAACATGCCCATCTGGCCCGCCATCCATCACATTCGCTGGATCATGTTCTCCTTGTCAGTGTTGGCAAACTTGACCACCAGATTGGATGAGGCTCCCAGCATAGTCTAGCTCTTTCCATCTTTTTTTTTTTAATGTGTTTATAACACTAAGAAAACTCTCTGAGAACTTCTTCCATTTGATTAATTTGATCTCTGGTATTGGCCATTCTTCTCTTCTGCCTGTTAGTTGAAATAATCTTAATTTTACTTTACCAAATTTATTCGCAGTTTATAGGAAATCTAATTCTTTTTTATAAGAGAATTATTATCCTAACCACTCTGATGAAATTATTTATACTTAGAGTCTTTGCCTTTCTTATTAATTCTGTCACTTCAGCTGTTAATTCTTTAGTTTGTTAATTTTGGAACTTAAATTACTGTTCTTTTCTCAACTTTTTTTCTGAACCTTATTCTTTTGTCCAAATTTTTAAAAAGATGCTCTTTGCTTGAGGAATTGCCTTCTGCCCCTATTCACACTTTTCTGTGCCTCTCTGTGTGTTTTAAGGAGTGAGGAATGATATTTTTTAGAGTTCCTTGCCAGCTGATTTCTGGCTGGGCTCTACCAATAGTTGGAGGAGGAGGACTGATATCCATGTTAATAGAACAGTAGCTGACACCTATTCTAGAAAGAGCCTCTTTCCTACAGTCAGCAGTCAGAATCAGCCCTTTGTCTCCCTTGGTGCTCTTGTTATTCCCATCTGGAACATTTTCCAGGGTTCATACTTTGATTTGGTTACTTCCTCTCCCATGCTACAGTATCAATGGCGAGGCCCCCTTGTCAAGGTCTAGGTATGGCCATGCAAACTCTCCTGTTCATTGTGCGCTCCAGGGAAATAAGCCCCTCCCATTTGTCCCCCAGCCTTACAGATCATAGCTCTTTCCTGTAGTGACTAATATCTAAGTTACCTCACTATTTCCCTTTTGCTTTCTTAGGCCTTCCAATAACCATGTAACCATTTTTCTGTATCAAATTTTCTTTGAAATACATAAAATGGGTTCTATTTTCCTGGCCTTTGAATCTATTCTCATTATCTGTCTTTGGAAGCTTATTTTATAGAGTTGCCAGATAAAATACAGGATACAATATTTAGTATATGCTTATAGTGAGAAATTGTCCATTGTGTACCTAAATTTAAATTTAATTGAATGTCCTAACTCTTTATTTGTTAAATCTGACAGCCCTATGGTTATATTCCTCAACAACCTGCTCTTTTGGTCATGGTAGATTATGGTTTGGAATATGCCGCTGAGAGAGATGTGCTGTTGCTGGTCAGATATGAAGCTTCTTGCCTATTTCTTGAGGTAAACATCTATCTGAGGCATTGTTTCCCCTATCAATTCTACCACCAGCACTCATTGCCTTAGACCAGCAACAAGTCTGCTACAAAATGCTGCTACAAAAACAGTGCCCATTGGGTTTAGGGAATCATACTACGTTGGAATTCATCATAGGAAATCATTAATGTTAAGGGGCAGTTTTCTTAAAATAACCCATATGGGTTTACCCTGAGTAATTTTTTATTTGAAGATTTATAGTTTACTCTTCTTCCATTCAATTGAGTTGAATGTGTGCATCTGCTTATTGGATGATTCATATGTGAATCTACTTGAAACATTTCATTTACCATCTCTAAATAAAATAGACCACACAGGCATCCTACCTTGTTCTACAACATTGTAGAAGGTAACTACTTAAATTTCTATTTTTCTTTTAAATTAAAAGAAACAAATGAAAGATAAACATACAACTTGTGATTAATGTGAAATCTTGAATTTAATCAGTCATGCAAGGAGTTTTTGGACTTCATGTGCAAGACCTAATAGATATAATGACACATTTTGGAATTAGGAAGCAGATTTAATTAGACAATTAGTATTTTCTAGCTCAGTTCCCATTTTGATTGTCTTCCCTATTACTCTGGAATTCATCAGATCTCATGTATAGAATGCCAAAATTTAGTTAAATCCTTTCCTTACTCCATGAGTTAAACTTTCCTGGAGGGAGCTTAAATTAATACCTGATTCTGTGAAAACACAGTTGTACCTTATTAAATTTTTCTAATATCTTTATATTTGTTTTCCACATGTGGCAAGATATACAAATAGGGTAATTTGGCAATAAAAGTTAAAGATACAGGAACAGTTGAGTATGATACAGAGAGAGAAAGATGGTAAACATCTCTGTAAATATGAGATCAAGTCCATTAAAAATAATTTTAAATGAATAAAGTAAAATACTTTAGTCAAGAGTCTTATTTTTATTAACTTAATTCTTTTTTCATGGCTTATAGAACAATCTAGGCAAATAATTCATCCACTGTCTTATTTGTACTCAGACTTAAAGGGAGTTATTGTCCAACTTAAATTAGTGAAAAATGTAGGCAAGTAAATTGTAAAAGAGTGAATGCTAAACAATGAATATTAACTATGTTTTCATTAGAAAAAATATATATGCCTGATTCTTATTCTATACTTCTTATATACTACATTTCAAATCCAATTATTTGTAACAAACAAACTTATTCTCTTTCTTGTTTACAGGAATATGGGTGACAAAGACTCTATAAAACGAAAAAATGTCCAAAGATGTTAAATAATTTTGATACCTTTTCAGCGTGGGTTCCCCGGAAGCAGACTCGATAATGGGAGGCTAATAATGTGTAGGATAAGCACCTGAGGAAGGAAATAAAGAATGAACAGGCAAGGGGAAAAGTTGGACTGCAATACAGTCTTAAAAACATCTCCTGAGCCCAAATGGAAAAGAGTCTGGGAGAACTACTCAAATCATTCTTCTTTATGGTGAGAGGGCTGGGCCTATATAATCATGTATCCACCAGTGATACCCATTGAGCAAAACCAGGAGTGAAATGATTCCCTCCGGCTAAGGACAATTTTCTAGGAGGGCTAATAGCTGGAAGCACTTCCACAAGCAAAGACTGTATCTTTCAGTCTTGAAGGAAGTTTTGAACTACAACTCACAGACAGCATCCACTAAAATGTCATAAAGGCCTTATTTGGCAAAGGAGCAAACACTGTGATTTTACCACTTGGAAAGAGAAGGATGATCAAATAAGATGAGTGACAGAAATAGGAAAGTCGAAAATTCAGTATTATTAATGAATGAGATAGAGAAAAAAAAGAAAAATACAAGAAAAGTGTTATGTTTCTGAAAAACCCAATATATTCTATTGCATTCTGGTTTAGATCATAATGATTGGCATGGGGGAGCATGGCTAATATTTAACCCTATTATAAGGTAAATTTTAGAACAGTTAATTAGGACATTTGGCACAAGTTTTTTTAAAAAAAGGTAAAATTCTGTAGTTACAGGATTAGGCCAATAAAAAGACAAAACAAAACAAAACAATAGAGTGGAATAGAACATCCATTTACTAAATGTTTGATGGTGTCTAGCAGGTTCAAGATTTACTTGTTGTAACAAAACTTTCTGACGATACAAGAGATAATTATACAGGGGGTCTATCTCTGAAAAGTTCAAACACACACCTAGTCTTAAGGTCAGTGTTCATTTAGTTCTCTATGTGGACACTACATTTCCCTTTCAAACACTGAAAATGCATAAACCTTTACATTTAACTAGATTTCATTGTAGATCTATTTGGTCTCTTATGCTTGTCCTCCTCTAGGGAAGAGCAGAACACACAAAGTATGTTGCCTAAAATTACCTTACATTTTTCTGAACCTCACCAAAAAATCACCTTGCTATTTTATAAGTGAACTATTCCTATAGTAAGATTTCTTTTGAAACATCAAAAATTCAGTGGCTGGATTAGGTCCAAGCAATGACAATGCTAATAGATTTTAAATGAAATTATTGTCATATAAAACTATTTCTACTAAGTTCAAAAAATATTCACCTGGAAATATCTTGTAGTTCACATCATTTAATTATCTCACTTAAATGAGATACAGACTCATAAATCAAGGTTACACAGTGAGTTAATTGAAGAAATAGGACCAAATGCAATTTGCTGGACATACAGAAGAAGTCTGGAATAGATGTTTAATAAATGTTAAAAAAAATTATGTTCCTCAGTCATATGCTATGTTTCCATTAAGCAATGTGGAATATGTCAATATGGAACAATTTTCTCATCCTATACCTCAATCATGACATCTATGATTTAGAAGAGAGAAGAATTTTATTGATGGGGAGAAAATAAAAATTTAGTGGTGCCTGAGTGGCTAAGTCAAGTGAGCAACCGACTCTTGATTTTGGATCAGATCATGATCTTGGGGTCATTAGATGGAGCTCCATGTCACCCTCTGTGCTGGGTGTAGAGCCTGCTTAAATTCTATTCTCTCTCTCCCTCTCTCTTCCCCTCCCCCTGCTCACACACACTCTCTTTCTCAACAACAAAATTAACTAGATATTTCAAAATATAATATGTATTAGAACAGTTATGTTTTACACAATAATATACTTTGTTATCAAATGAATATTTTCTATGATTTATAGATTTTTCCAAGACAGTTAAGTAGCCTGAACTACTAATGCACCCTGTTCACAAACACAATATTCTTCCAAAATCTCTTTTTAAGGCATTCTTTAGGAATATCTTCACTTACTTGAAGATCAGTCAGAATTATCAACTACGGATGGTTCCTAAATTCTTGTTTTAGAAAGAGAGGTGGCGCCTACAGCAAACACACAGAGTTAATAGCTAAATAAAAAGAGCTTTTGCAGTTATGTATTGGGGTGTCAACGAACAAGGTGAGAGCACTGATATTCTTCATACTGATATTTCTTCTTTAGTTTTAAACACAATTGTTTTGTTCTTTGGTGATAACAGTTACATAGAGCATGTGAACAACAAAAACTATGTTAATTCTTTTCAAAGTGTACCTTACAGTATATGTGACAATGCAATAAGTCCCTAGAAAAGTCTAAGGGAGGAAATTTCTTACGTATATGAAATCTCTAAAAACTTTTTTGTTGCTTTTGCAACATTAATAAATAAAGGTCTCATTTCTTATACATTAGTGCATAATTTAATAAATCCATCAAATGAGTCATATGTTTCCTTTTTATCTTAATAAAACACTATAGAAATTTAATACTTTCTAATAAAGAGCAAGTATAAATACATAAATAAAAACAGAAGAAAGGTCATCATTCTTCTGTGAATAAATTTAATATGGCTTTATTTTTATATCATTTATGGTATGGTAATAATGTGAGAGTACTTATTTAGGCTTGAATAAAATATAATTATTTACTTTTCTTAAAGAGTATCACTATAAAAGAGAATAAACATTAAACACATGTTAGATATGCAGAAGGTCTTCGGTTTTAGCTTTACAGGAAGAGAATACTAAAATTCTAAATTTGGGAATAAATTTTCTTTAGTGTTATATGATACTAAGGAATAAGTTAATACAGCTTTCCTGAGTTTGTTTATAGGTGGTTTGTAATGTCTATTGATAAATTGACTTTGCAAACATTCAAGTCTGCCAAGTGGCTTTCTCTCACTTTCTAGGGTCCTGTGCAAGATTATTTAGTAAGGTTTTTTGTTTGTTTGTTTTAAATTTAGAATAATTTTGTTTTCCCTTCCAATAGTACCTGAGTCCAAAGTCCAGGGTTTTTTGGTTGCTATATGGGGTTGAGACAAATATAATTTCTCCATACTTTTTGGTTCTGTGATTGTTAATGAATTTTAATTTCCAAAGTCCTTTGGTGATGTATCATATTTTAAAAAAGGGGGGGGGGAAGAAAGGAAAAAGTCCTGTTAAAGCTATGTTTAAGGAAGCATCACAGCAGGGCTGAGTTTAAAGAGTGGGATCTGACCATCCACTCATTGTCCTAGGGAGCAAAGTACACTTGATTGATCTTTTCTTTAGTTTCCTCATATGTAAGTGGTACAAATTCTTGTCAGAAAAAGATGCTGTAAGAATTAATGAGCAATCCCATTTAAGAGCTCCATGTTTGACAACTTGTAAGCATTTAAAAATGCTTGTATTATTGTTGTCATTGCTACTATTTTGATGGCTCTGTTGAAAATATTTCTAACAGCAGTTCAATTCCTCTCATGAAAAAAGGAAATAATCAGGAAAAACTTTTGAAAACATATAAAAGAAGATGCAATAAATTGATCCAATGTATTTTTATCTGGCAAAATGTATTTTGTACTTGACAAAAATGGAACTGCAAGTATTCTAATTACTATGCCCATTATACTTTCTGACATTACAAAAATAAAAGTTTATAAACAATTAGAGATTAGCTGATAATTCTTTAAAATGAAACTTTGGCCTTTTGACACTTCTCAGTACCCATTATAGATGTTTAGAGAATGGGATAAAGACAGGAGGCTAAACAAATTATGGAAAATCTATATTAATACACAAATTCCTGCAGCAAAACCTGAGTGATTATTAAACTGAAATTGCTGTTTAGACAATTTTCCCAAGTTATCACTGGGCACAAAAATGTGCTGGTTCTATCAGGATGTTTTTAGGTGGGAGACTGTCATCCTTTTCTGGTGATCTCTTTGCAGAGAACACAAAATGCAACCAAAAGGTCTGAGTATGGGTGCTCTTTAGAAAGGCCTTCTGAATCTCTTGCCTTCTCTTTTATTCTCTAAACACATGAAAAAAGCTAACAAGTATATAGTGACCTAAAGGATCCCATTACAAGACAATAAATTAAACGATATTTATATATCTTTTGATAAAACCCGTGTTGGTCCCCCCCCCCACACACACACGCACACACACACCAGAAAAGCCAAAAGAAACTTTCCATCTGTATTAAATTCTCTAAGAGCAGAATTCTAAGAACAATATATCTGAAGTTGTATAACTAGGTCCCTTATTTTTTGTCAAAAAAACTTATTATATATCATCAGAAATTTAGGCCCTAGATCAGAATATCTTTGGTAAATATGAGAGGCACTAACAAGTTATGTAAAGAGATAACACAAGGAAGCTTATTTTAATCACTAGCAAGCAGCATCAGCTATTCCTTGAGTAATAACTATCATTCTCCTCAGATTTAACATGTAAAGTCAAAATTCATTTTCATCCTTAACTGTACTTCTATTTCCTATCAATGCTAAACAGTGCTGCTTCTTTCTGCTCTGTAATTTTTGGTCATATTGGCTTCAATCACTATACAATTTTGTCACAATATTCACTCTGAATCTCTTATTCTATTTGAAATTAGACTTAAATTTCATGAACATCATAGTATGCACTTTCCTCTTCAAAGCACCTGTGTGTTTTGCACCTGTATATATACCCATGTGTGGTGCTATTTGTGTGTGTGGGTGTGTCCACTGGAGGGATGTCTGCTTAAAAGCGTGATTTCTTGAAAACAATGCACATGCATATAGCCCAGACCAAAAAAAAACAGGGAAGGAGAAAAAGATGATGCATTGATTAATGGTGTAAAAATCTTTGAAACATGGCTGCATCATTGACAGAAATAGGGAAGTGGCAGAGTTAATTTTGAAATGAAGTTGAGACAGCTGATACTATGGCTGTTGAGATTGAATGGACTAGCATATTGGCAACCAAATAGTGTTTCCCCTCTTAGTTCCTTTTATTTTTAAGTTCAATCAAGTCTGTATTGTTTTTTTTTTATTCATCTACACCATATAGATTCTATATGCACAAACTAGACAGCTATTCTTTAATAAACATTTACCATCTGATTGAATAAATTCAACAGGCTGTCATAATAAAATATATTACTCTCTTACATTATGGTAAATATTTGGCTGCTATACATGATTGTTAGTTTTTTAGTTATTAGAGTTCTCTATTTAAAAAAGGTTTTTATTTTTAAAAAAAACCCTCTTTTCTATAAACTAATTTAAAACACAGGCATTACTAAGGCATCTGGGTGGCTTTCTGTTAAGTGTACAACTCTTGATTTCAGGTCATGATCTCACGGTGGTGAGATTGAGCCCAGAGTTAGGTCCCTGCTTGGTATGGTATCTGCTTGAGATTCTGTCTCTCACTCTCATTCTGCACCCCCCCCCTTGCTCATGTGTGCTTCCTCTCCATCTCTATCTTACTCAAAATAATTAAATAAAATCTTTAAAAAATAACAAATAAAACTCAGTCATTATTATATAATGAAAAATAACCTTTTCTGATGATTTAGTAAATGGGAATGGGAATGAGCCACTTTCCATTCTCAGTAGAGATGCATGATTTCTTACAATATTTTATATTCTTGAGTATATAAAACCTTTACCTGGAAATGCACCATTTAGCCAGTTACTCCAATACTTTGTGCATTTTAGTTTGTTAATTGTACTGGATATTCTTCGGTTACTCCTACAGATCTGCTCTCCACTCTTCCACTTTGCTCTGTTCCCCAGAAAGCTGATCTTTATGAACTGGATCAAATGAATTCCCTTGCTCTCTGGCTTCCAGTTGATTTGGCCAATGGAACTACTAGCAGTGTGTTAGTGGTTGAGTAGAAAGACAAGAAAAATATAAAGCTAGATCCTTCACTGCCTGGTTGTAAGTTGATGATGGTGGAGACCTTCTTTTAAAGGGTCAGCAGCCCTCTCCTATAGTTGTAGGTGTTACAGAGTTCTGATATCAACTTCCCCCTTGTCACTTCACCCATATAGGTAGTAACAGATTTCTGCTATAACTATCCCTTACTGGTTTTTCTTAACTCTGTCAGAAGCTTTGTAAAACAAAACATCTTAATATCAATCTCTCTTGAATCACCCCTTTTGAGTATGCCATATTTCCTCCCAGGAATTTCACTGATCACATTGGATTAATTATTTTTCTCTCCAAAATTTTTGCTCCAAGTCACTTTTTTACAAAATATTGAGAACTGATTTTATAGCACCTGAGTTTTTAATTTCAGATTCTCAGGTGTGGGTTTTCTATCGGAGATGTGAAAAATGAAGTCTTTTCTACATGATGATTTCAGGTTATTGCAGAAACAAGAGGGGCAATGGGTATGAAAAAGCAATTTTAAGCTTGAAAAAATAAGCAAAAAATACATTTTGATAATTTCCTCATAATTTAAAAGACAGAAACATTTAGTATTATCATTCTTATCATTAGTAAATGTGGCTTTAAACAGAAGTTTTAAAAGGACTATGACTCTCATATTCTTGTGAACCTAGTTTTCCATCCCACTGAAAAACTTCCTATTTCTTTCCCGACCCCTTAATATTTTGCCATAACACTGAATAAAATTTGAGTTTTAGAGTAATTTCACATATATGGATCATTTTCTTGTCCAAAGACATTTAAAAACCTCTGGGCCAGAAATCCTTAATTAATTAAGAAGACAAAAAATGTTGGTCAACCTATATAAGTCAGATGAACAAAATATATAAATAAGAAGTCATGGAAAAGATCTGGTTTTCTCTTAAAGTTCAGGAAAACAGATGCAAAATATAATATGTCAGCTAAAAATAAAAATAAATGGCAGCTGAGGAGGGATTTAAAATTCAGAATAATCAATTTAAAATAAAATATATTGCTTTGGGCTTCTTGTTATACATAAGGCTAAAATCAATAGTTATTATTATTTTGCCTACAACTAAGTCTAGTAATCAAATAACAAATGGCATTATTGCATTTGAATTCAACCATTTACAGAGTTCAACCATAGGAAAGTCAAGTAACTAATCAAACC
>PISX010032280.1:0-16392 GCA_004024625.1 Mellivora capensis
ATATTATTTATGTATTTATATGTGTATATATAAATAAGTGTATTTATTTATTTGTTTATAAATTATATATACTATAGTAGAATACAGTATATATACTTAGAACATCTTTAGGGAACTCAGTGATACCATCAAGCATAATAACATACATTATGAGGATCCCAGAAGAAGAGAGAAGGGGGGGCAGAAAATTTATTTGAAGAAATAATAGCATAAAATTTCCTAAACTTGGATGAGTAAATAGAAATTCAGATTGAGGAAGCACAGAGATTCCTCCAACAAAATCAATCCAAGGAGGTATATAACAAGACACATAGCAATTAAAATGGCAAAAAGCAATGATAAAAAATTCTAAAATCATCAAAAAAAAGAAGACAGTTATATACAAAGGAAACCCCTTGAGGCTATGAGTAGATTTTTCAACAGAAACATTAAAGGCCAGAAGAGAATGGCATGATATATTAAAAGTGCTGAAAGGAAAAACAATCTACAGCCAAGAACACTCTATCCTGCAAAGCTATCCTTCAGAATAGAAGGACATATAAAGAGTTTCCCAGACAAAGTTTAAAGTTCATGAATACTAAACCAGCCTGCAAGAAATGTTAAAGGGAGTCTGTGAATGAAAAGGAATAACATAAGAGTAAGAAAAGTAGGAAGACAAAGCAGTAAAATAAGTACATCTTTCAAAATCAGTCAAGGGACTCACAAAAGAAAGAAATAAGTATGATGCCATATAACCTAAAATGTGAGGAGAAAAGGAGTCCAGAATGGGTTCAAACTTAAACAACCATCAACAGAAGATAGACTACCATATGCAGAAGATGTTGTATACAAACCTAATGGTATTCCAAATAAAAAATCAAGAACAGATATACAAAGAATAAAGAGAAAGAAATCAAAGTATATCACTAAAGAAAGTCAACTTATAGTAAGAGAAGAAAGTAAGGGAAGAATGGAACAGAGAAGTTTAACAAAAACAAAAACAAAAACAAAAGAAATAACAAAATGGTAATGAATATGTACTTATTAATAAAACTTTGAATGTAAATGGACTAAATGCTGACATCAAAAGACATAGGATGATGGAATGAATAAATAAAAAAAACCCCACAAGATCCATCTATATGCTGCCTATAAGGGACTCACTTCAGACTTAAAACACATGCAGATTGAAAATGAGGAGATGGAGAAACATTTATAATACAAATGGGTGTGAAAAGAAAGCCAGGGTAGAAATACTTATATCAGAAAAATTTACTTTAAAACAAGGACTATAACAAAAGATAAAGAAGAACACTATATTACCATTAACAGGACAATCCAACAACACATACCATTCTAAATATACACCCAACATGGAAGTACCCAAATACTTAGAACAGTTAATAACAAATATAAAAGAACTTATCCACAGTAACACAATAATAGTGGGGGACTTCAACACTCCTCTTACATCAGTGGACAGATAATCCAAATAGAAAATCAACAAATAATGTACTTGTGATGAGCATTGAGTGATGTATGGAATTGTTGAACCCCTATATTGTGTACCTGAAACTAATATAAAACTGTATGTTAACCAGATTAGAATTTAAATGAAAACAAAGAAAAGAAAATCAGGAAAACAGAGGCTTTCATAACACACTGAACCAGATTGATTTAATAGGTCTATTCAGAACATTCCATCATCAATAGCAGAATATACATGCTTTTCAAGTGCACATGGATCATTCTCCAGAATAGAAGACACACTAGGTCACAAAACAATGAATGGGCTAACCAAGAAATGAAAGAAAAAATACACAAAACAAATGAAAATGAAAATATAAGGATCCCAAATCTTTGGGATACAACAAAAACATTTCTAACAGAAAATTTTATAGCAGCTTTGAGTTAAAATGGTGAAGTAGTAAGGGGACCCAATGCTTGCCCTGTACTTCAAGCACAACTAATAAATATAAAATCATTCTGAACACCCAAGAAATCAATCTGAGGACTAAAAGTACAAACTTCACATCTAGAGGGAGCTAAACAGCCATAATGTGGAAGGTAGAAGCTGTGGAGAATTGATTGGGGGAGAAAAGAAATGTGGGTTCTGTGGAGTGGAGGGGGCACTGATCATGGAAAGAGGAAAGAAGGAGAGAGATAAAGAGAGAAAGCAGCACACAGAGGGATTACACAAGAAAAATTTCCTCCAAACCGCCAACTGGGAAAAGGAGAAGGGCTGATTATTGCAAGTTTTCACAAGAGGGGAGCTCAAAGTCTGAAGTTATAAAGTCTGGGCCATTGATGCATAATGCCTGGTGAGCTTAGCTGTGCTCCTATGGGGAAGGAGGACAGAGGCTTGGGAGGAGACAGCATGGTCTAAGGATTGCCTGGGTCACATTGGGAGAAACAGTTCCCTTTCTTGGAGTGCATTTGGAAGAAGTGGCACTACCTCTCAGGGGATAAGAGAAAATGGGCACCATTGAGCAACCCCATTAATTAGCGTAGCAGCAGAAGCAACTGCTGGAAGCAGCTAAATTGAAAGCCAGATTTTGGCTGCTCTTTACTATAAACTCCCAGGCCCTGCACAGTGATGCAACTACTTTTCTGGGACAAAGAGACAGAAGCCACAATAGGGGAAGACCCTCCCTCAGAGGACCAGCACAGGCCTGTACCACACTAAGTCCCTAAAATTTGGAGTATTTGAAACCTAGCTGCATCCCTGAAATAAAACACAAGAGTACTGAGCCACTAGGCAAGCACATGGCTTGGACACAGGGTTAAAAGCACGGTTCTGCAGGAAGCCTGTGACATGAGAGTGGAGATTGTTTGCTCCTCTGTGTTGGCCTTCTTAATAGTGGCAGGTGCAGGGGCGCCTGGGTGGCTCAGTGGGTTAAAGCCTCTGCCATCCGCTTGAGTCATGATCCCATCAGGTCCCGATTTTATATTTATCTAATTACCCGATCGAGCCCCGAATCGGGCTCTCTGCTCAGCAGGGAGCTTGCTTCCTCCTCTCTCTCTGTCTGCCTCTCTGCCTACTTGTGATCTCTGTCTGTAAAATAAATAAATAAAATCTTAAAATAAATAGTGGCAGGTGCGAACTCTACTTTCTAGGGACCAGAGAGTGGGATGATCCCATTTTTCTACCCTGCCAATCAGCAAGGATAGACTTCAATGAGAAACACAGCACACCCCAGTGGAGGCTGGAGCCACTTACACTAACCCCCACCCCTTTGTGCCCTATAAGTGTATCTTTACTAGGGGAACTTGGCATTAGAACCAGTAGAGCAGACACCTCCCCGAGAAGAAAAGCACACACTAAGTCCACTGATCATAGAACATTGCAAAGCTTCAACTCTAGTGCAAATAGGATCAAGCTTATTTTAACACCACTAATTAATAATTAACACTAATACAAAAGGACACCTAGTTAAAATGCCACACACTGAACAAGGTCCAAACATTCCCACGTCAGGCAAAAAGAAACTCTGCAAAAGACAGACAAGAGGGAGAGAACAGCCAAAATACAATAGCAGAGTACAGACTCTGAAAAACTTTCTGAAACACCAGGCTCTGAGCATTATAAGACCTCTTCTTAATATATCTATTATCTCAGGAACAGAAAATGTAACATGCTCTCCTAACAAAAACAGTGACCTAGACAAAATGCCAAGATGGGGTATTTCCCCCCAAAAGAAAGAATGAGAGGGCCATGGATCTAATCAAATCGTATATAAGTAATATGCCTGAAACAAAATTTCAAATAACAATCATAAGGATATAGCTAGACTTTAGAAAAGCACAAAAGACAAGACATAAAAGCAGTCTTTTACTGCATAGATAGAAGACAAAAAAAAAACTAGTCAGGCTGAAATTAAAAAAAAAAAAAGCTATAACCAGGATATAAAACTGACTATGTAATGCCAATGAAGTGAATGAAGCAGACGAATGAATCAGTAATATAGAAAATAAAATTATGGGAAATAATAAATCTGTAAAGGAGAGGGAAAGGAAAGTATTGGATCACAAATGTCAGCATAGGGAACTGAGTGATTACATAAAGCAGAATAACATTACTATCATAGTAGTACAAGAAAAATAAGAAAGAAAAGGGGGCAGGAGGTTTATTTGAGGATATTATAGCTGAAAACTTCATTAATCTGGAGAAGGAAACAGACATCCAAATCCAGGAGACACAAAAAATTGCCACCAAATTCAACAAAAGCAGGCTAACATCAAGATGTATTATAGTAAAGTTTGCAAACTATATATAAGGAAAATCTCCTAAAAGCACAAGGGAAAAGAAATCCCTAAATTACAGCAGAAGACAAAGAAAGTTAGTAGCAGATATCTCCACAGAAACTTGGCAGCAAGAAGACAGTAGCATGGTATATTCAGTATGCTGAATGGAGAAAATCTGTAACCAAGAATTCTTTATCCAGCAAGGCTGTCACCCAGAATAAAAGGAGAGATAGAGATTCCCAGACAAACAAAAAATAAAGCAGTTCATAATCATTAAACCAACCCTACAAGAAATATTAAAGGGGATATTTTGAGTGGGAAAGAAAGAAGAAAAGCAACAAAGGCAAGAAAGGAACAGAGAAAATACTCAGAATCACCAACTTTACAGGTCATCCAGTGACACTAAATTCTTTTTTTTTTTTTGTCTGTCTTTTCTTTTTTTTATATATTTCATTTCTTTTCAGCATAACAGAATTCATAGTTTTACACCACACCCAGTGCTCCATGCAATGCGTGCCCTCCATAATAACCACCACCTGGCTCCCCCAACCTCCTACCCCCCGCCCCTTCAAAACACTCAGGTTGTTTTTCAGAGTCCATAGTCTCTCATGGTTCATCTCCCCGCCAATTTCCCTCGACACCCTTCTCCTCTCCATCTCCCCATGTCCTCCGTGTTATTTGTTCTTATCTATTAATAATCACTCTGAATGTAAATAGACTAAATGCTCCAACTAAATGACATAGTATATCAGAATGGATTAAAAAAAAAGACACATCTATACTCTACTTACAGAAGACCCATTTTAGACCTCAAGACACCTCCAGAATGAAAGTGAGGAAATGGAGAAATATTTATCATGCTAATGGATGTCAAAAGAAAATCAGAGACATAGAGGACATGGGGAGATGGAAAGGAGAAGGGAGTTGAGGGAAATTGGAAGGGGAGGTGAACCATGAGAGACTCTGGACTCTGAAAAACAACCTGAGGGGTTTTGAAGAGGTGGGGGTGGGAGGTTGGGGGAGCCAGGTGGTCGGTATTGGGGAGGGCACATATTGCATGAAGCACTGGGTGTGGTGCAAAAACAAAGAATACTGTTACGCTGAAAAGAAATTTTAAAAAAAGAAAACCAGAGTAGCCACACTTGTATCAGACAAACTATATTTTAAACCAAAGACTGTAACAAGAGATGAAGAAGGGTACTATATTATAATGAAGGAGTCCATCTAACAAGAATATCTAACAAATGTAAATAGTTATGCTGTAACTTGGGAACACCCAAATATATAAATCAATTAATAAAAAATAAAGTCACTGATAATAATATAATAGTAGTAGGGAACTTTAACACCCCACTCACAGCAATGGACGGATCATCTAAGACAAACAATCAACAAGGAAACAGTGGCTTTGAATGACACACTGTACCAGAAGGACTTGGCAGATATAATAAAAAAATTAATCCTAAAGCAGCAGAATACACATTCTTTTTGAAGAATGGAAAATTCTCCAGAATAGACCACATACTAGGTCACAAATCAGCCCTCAATAAGTACAAAAAGATTGAGATCATACCATGTATATTTTCAGACAACAATGCTATGAAACTGAAAGCCAACAAGAAAAAATTTGTAAAGACCATAAATACACGGAGGTTAAAGAACACCCTACTAAAGAATGAATGGGTTAACTGGGAAATTAAAGAATAAATTTATAACAGTATATGGAAGCAAATGAAAATCAAAACACGATAGTCCAGTACCTTTCAGGTGCAGCAAAGGTGGTTGTAAGAGAAAAGTATATAGAAATATAGGCCTACCTTAAGAAACAGCAAAAGTCTCAAATACACAACTTAACCACACACTTAAAAGGGCTACGAAAGGAACAGGAAATAAAGCCTAAAGTCAGCAGAAGGAGGGAAATAATAAAGATTAGAACAGAAATAAATGATATAGAAACAAGAAAAAGCCCCAGAGTAGAACAGATCAATGAAACATAGAGCTGATTCTTTGAAAGAATTAATAAAATTGATAAACCACTAGCCAAATGTATCAAAAAGAAAAGAGGAAGGACCTTAATAAATAAAATCACAAATGAGAGAAGAGAGATCGAATTGGGCCACCTAGAAGCGGATAAATTCCTAGAAACATACCAAATACCAAAACTGAAACAAGAAGAAATAGAAAATATGAACATACCCATAACTAGCAAAAAATTGAATGAGCAATCAAAAATCTTCCAACAAACAAAAGTGCAGGACCAGATTGCTTCCCAGTGGAATTCTACCAGACATTTAAAGAATAGTTATTAAGTATTCTCCCCAAACTGTTCTAAAGAATAGAAGTGGAAGGAAAACTTCCAAACTCATTCTAAGAGGCCATCATTACCTTGATTCAAAAACCAAAGGCCTCACTAAAAAGGAGAATTACAGGCCAATATGTCTGATGAACATGGTTGCAAAAATTCTCAACAAGATACTAGTAAATTGAATTCAATAATATATTAAAAGAATCATTCACCACAATCAAGTGGGATGTATTCCTGGACTTCAGGGGTAGTTCAATATTCATAAATCAATCAATGTGATAAATCGCATTAATAAGAGAAAGGATAAGAATCATATGATTCTCTCAATAGATGCAGAAAAAGCATTTGACAAAGTATAGCATCCCTCCTTGACAAAAACCCTCAACAGGGGCTCCTGGGTGACCCAGTTGGTTGAGTTATCGCCTTCAGTTCAGGTCATTAACCTGGAGTCCTGGGATTGAGTCCTGCATCAGGTTTCCTGCTCAGCAGCGGGTCTTCTTCTCCCTCTGACCTTCCCCTATCATGCTCACTCTCTCTCATTCTCTCTCTCTTTCAAATAAATAAAATCTTTAAAATAATTCTCAACAAAGTAGGGATAGATGGAACAAACCTCAACATTATAAAGGCCATATAAAAAAGACCCACAGCTAATATCATCAACAGGCAAAAATGGAGAGCTTTTTCTCTAAGGTGAAGAATAAGACAAGGATATCCACTCTCACTATTATTATTGTACTGGAAGTCCTAGCCTCAGCAATCAGGCAACAAAATGAAATGAAAGGCATCCACATCAGCAAGAAAGAAGTAAAAAATACACTATATGCAGACTACATGATACTCTATGTAGAAAGTCCAAAAGAATGCACCAAAAAATTACTGGAAGTGATATATAAATTCAACAAAGTCACAGGATATAAAATCAATGTACAGAATTCTGTTGCATTTTTTATACAACAATGAAGCAGCTAAAAGAGAACTCAAGGAATAAATCCCATTTGCAATTGTACCAAAAAAACATGATACAACCTAATCAAATAGATAAAATATCTGTACTCTGAAAACTCTAAAAATAGAAAGGACACAAAGAAATGGAAAAACATTCCATGCTCATTAATCGGAAGAACAAATATCATTAAAATATTCATACTACCCAAAGAAATCTACATGTTTAATCCAATCCCTGTCAAAATACCAACATTTGTCACAGAGCTACAACAAACAATCCTAAAATTTGTTTGGAAACACAAAAGAACCTGAAAAGCCAAAGAAATCTTGATAAAGAAGAGCATAGCTGGAGGAATCACAATTCCTGACATCAAGTTATATTACTAAGCTGTAGTAATCAAATGAGTGCAGTACTGACACAAAAAATAGACACATATGTCTGTAGAACAAACTAAAGATCCCAGAAGTAAACCCATAATTTTATGGTTAATTAATATTCAACAAAAGAGCAAGAATATGTAATGTGAAAAAGTCTTTCCAACAAATGGTGTGGGGAATACTGATCAGCTACATGCAAAAGAATGAAACAGAACCACTTTTTTACACCAAACATAAAAATAAACTCAAAATGGATTTAAGATTTAAATGCATTAATTGAAACCACAAAAATCCTAGAAGAGAGCACAGGCAGTAATTTCTCAGACATCAACCCTTGCAATATCTTTCTAAATATGTCACTTAGACATGGGAAACAAAATCAAAGTAAATTATTTGGAATACATGAGAATAAGTAAAGGAAACAATCAACAAAATGAAAATAAGTTCTACTGAATGAGAGAAAATATTTGCAAATGACATATCTAATAAAGAGTATGCAAAATATATAAAGAACTTACATAATAATACCAAAAAATAAATAATCCATTAAAAATAGCAGAAGACATAAACAGACATCTTTCCAAGAAGACATACAGTTGGTCAACAGACACATGAAAAGATGCTCAACATCATTCATCATCAGGGTAATGCAAATCAAAGCAACAATAAGATACCACCTCACACCTCTCAGAATGGTTAAAATCAACAACACAGGAAGCAACAGGTGTTGACTAGGATGTGGAGGAAGGGGAAACCTCTTGTGTTGTTGGTGGAAGATAGATATCTATAGGTAGATAGATATCTAGATAGGTATTACTCAGTTGTAAAAAATAACATTTTTCTATTTCCATTGACATGGGTTGATCTAAAGAGTATAATGCTAAGTGAAGTTAGCCAATCAGAGAAAGACAAATACTATATGATCTCACTCATGTGGAACTTAAGAAAGAAAACAAATGATCAAGTGAAGAGAGAGAGAGAGAGAAACCAAAAAATAAATTCTTAAGTATAGAGAACAAAGAGATGGTTACCAGAGGGGAGAGGGGTAGGGCCATGTGTGAAATAGGTTAAGGTGGTTAAATATAGACTTACCTTTTTTTCTTTTTTAATAGTGGCCAAGAAGACCTTGCCTTTTTTTTTTCAAAGATTTTATTTATTTATTTGACAGAGAGAGAGTACAAGCAGGGGAAGCAGCAGGCAAAGGGAAAGGGAGAAGCAGGCTCCCTCCTAAGCATGGAGCTTGATGTGGGGCTCGATCCCAGGACCCTGGGATCATGACCTGAGACAAAGGCAGACGCTCAACCAACTGAGCCACCCAGGTGCCCCTAAATGTAGACTTATATTTATGAGCAGTCAGTAATATAAGGAATTTCTGAATCACTGTATTGTACACCTGAAATCCATATAACACTGTATGGCAAATACACTGGAATTAAAGGAAAAAAAAAAAGATACCTGTGGCCTAGACCACCTGCGTGGTCTCGGATTTAAATTTGCCAAAGAGAATTCAAAGAATGGCAAATAACAGAAAAGGTTAAATTAAGATTTAACATGACTGTGCTACCCTATATTTCAATTAATAGTACCTGAAGGGAAAACTGTAAAATCCTGCACTGTAATTGTTTATACAGATAGGTTCTCAGAGTATGCAATCACCCACATGTCTGGCAAGTGCCCTCCTTCTTTGAGGTGTTCTAGGGAAAGCGCAAATATCATTTGAATACTTAAGGGACATTCCTTTCTTTGTGGTATTTTGCTTAAACTAGGGAGGGGGAGAGAAATAAATATTTAAACAATAGCACAAGTAAAATGCAAATTAGCATCTTTCTAGGAAATAAATATTGCTTGTGAGATTCTAGCCAATGAATTAACTCCTGTTCATCTTATATAACCCCAAGTTAGATAAAGCACAGGAGTTTGGTGGTATTAATTTTCCCACAATAGCGACTTTCTATAGTCAATTAAATCCTTAAAGTTAATTATTAAAGAGAATTGTCTACAGTAATGATTCATTGGATATATGTCAAGTCTATACAAGATTAAACTGTTTTTTATGGGGAGGTATGGATTATATGTTTCAGGAAACTTGTTTCTGCTACTTTAACAACGAAAGTTTGAGTGTAACACTAGAATACATTAAATCATATTGACCAGCTGTGATTGAAAGTTTGATCTGTCCACCAGCCATTAATTTATTTCAAGTTTATGTATTAAGGGCAACCAAGACTCTGGGAGAAAGAACTACTTGGAAAAAGAACAACTCCCTGGATTCAAGGTATTTAGAATCTTGGTGGTAAAAACAAAGATACAGAAGTTCACAAATAGTAAATACAACTCACAGAATATAACATAGAGTAAATTCATATGAATACCAGGAAAATCTTCAAGGAATTGGTCCTGGAAAAGCTTATTAGCATTTCAGTAGATAAAAGCGGAGTCTCAGGTTTTTCTAAATTTAGTCAATGGCATGAACAAAATAACAATGTGTAATTTATACAGGTAGAAATATGTGGCACACATTTAGCAAATAATTTTAATCTAATTTGGTGCAAAAATACAAGATAAGTCTGGAGATACAGTTTGAGGACAGCTGGTAAAGGCACTGGTATATTGGAACTGGCCTCACAACAGGTTCAGAAGGTAAGTATTAAGATTTCTTTTCATGTCTGTATTCAGTGACATCATGTTGTTAGCTTGAAACTGCCCGTAGTAGGATATTTTTTTAAAAATATTTTATTTATCTATTCGATAGAGAGAGAGAAACAGGTAGAGAGGGAATAAAAGCAGGGGGAGTGGGAAAGGGAGAGGCAGGCTTCCTGCTGGGCAGGGAGCCCAATGTGGGGCTCGATCCCAGGACCCTGGGAGCATGACCTGAGCCAAAGGCAGACACTTAACAACTGAGCCACCCAAGCACACCCATAGTAGGAGAATTTACACGATTTTGTCAAATACCACAAATCAGGGCTATTAATTGATTTGCTGATCGCCATTTTCAGGATGCTACTATATTTAAGAATCTGAATATTAGGTTCAGGGAATATTTATCTTAGAAGATGTGTATGAAGTATTGAAGAATTTTAGTAGAAAATGGTATGATTTGAAAGTCATTTCACTAGAGCTGTAAGTGAAAGCCACTGTCATAGACAGGCTGTTCAAGAGAGTGTTTAGAGAAAGAAGGGTTTTGAGCAAAGAGTGCTGGAAATATCTAAAATTAAAGGAGGAAAAGGAGTTTACCAATGAAATTCATAAAAAGATTAGCCAAAAATGAAACAGGAAGATCAAAATAAAGCCAATTCATAAAAGAAATGTTTCAAGAATGAAAAGATATTAACATGTAAAATACATTAACTTTCAAGCATCCTTAAGACTTAGAAAAGGCATTAGGAAAAAGAAGAGAAGCAAAATGACATGCTAGGGGACACATAGACTATTACTGTACATATACTACATCACACATAGTTATACAAGCATATTACACCATATGAAACAGAAGATCACTGTGGATCAATTGTAAAAGATGTTTTCCTAGAATGTAATTAAGGTCTAGAATAATCCTATTTTAAATAGCAATCCATATATAAAAGAAAGAGGAGAGAATAAAAACTTCAAAATTCAGCACCATCATGTTAATACTATGAATTGTATGTGATGTTGCTATGGTTTTACCCTGGAACAATTCTTACTATCACATGTTCTATTATTGACAATGAGCCCTCACCAAGCTTTTTAAAGACGTAAAATTGCTATTTAACCTGTGTATAGTACAAAGAACTTTTTAAAAAAGATTTTATTTATTTATTTATTTGACAGAGAGAGACAGAGCTAGAGAAGGAACACAAGTAAGGGAGTGGGAGAGGGAAAAGCAGGCTCCCCAAGGAGCAGGGATCCCAATGCAGTGCTCAATCCCAGGACCCTGGGATAGTGACCTGAGCCGAAGACAGATGCAAAGCACTTTCATGTACATTTAACCTTCCTACCAACACAGTGAATTAAGTATAACTCCCATTTTACCTATTTTGTAACCAATGATGATTTATCCAACATCAAACATCTGACGAGGAAGAGTGTGAAAACATAACTCATGCATCTTCTTTCTCTTTCTTTCTTTATCTTTCTCTCTCTTTCTTCTTCTTCTTCTCCTCCTCCTTCTCCTTCTTCTTCTTCTTCTTCTTCTTCTTCTTCTTCTTCTTCTTCTTCTTCTTCTTCTTCTTCTTCTTCTCCTTCTTCTCCTTCTTCTTCTTCTTCTTCTTCTTCTTCTTCTTCTTCTTCTTCTTCTTCTTCTTCTTCTTCTTCTTCCTCTTCTTCTTCTTCTTCTTCTTCTTCTTCTTCCTCTTCTTCTTCTTCTTCTTTCCCTCCCTCCTTCCTTTCTTTCTTTCTTTCTCCCTTTCTTCTTTCTTTTGAGATAACATGAGTAGGTGGGGGGGAGGGGCAGAGGAAGATTAAGAATCTTAAGTAGGCTCCACACCCAGTGTGGAACCCAAAGCCAGGTTCAGTCTCAAGACCCCGAGATCATGACCTGAGCCAAAATCAAGAGTTGGATGCTTAACCTACTGAGCTACCCAAGCATCTGCCAGGCCTTTCTCATTCCAAGCCCAGAATAAATTTTCCTGCAATATTCCATGTCACATCTTCTGTTTGTCTTAGTACTTATTTAACAGCAAGGCCATGGTCTTTAATATAATTAAACCTAAAATTAATGACTTTGTAAACTTTCTAAAATGTGAAGGGTGACTGAGACTGACTTGATAAGAACATGATAAGGAGATAAAACCTATCCTTTTACTTAATTTAATTTATTTATTTTATTTCATTTTTATTATGTTTAATTAGCCAACATGTAATACACCATTATTTATTTTTTTCTCATCATGTCATTTTTTAAAAATTTCTTTTCAGAGTAACAGTATTCATTGTTTTTGCACCACACCCAGTGCTCCATGCAATACGTGCCCTCCTTAATACCCACCACCCGGCTCCCCTAACCTCCCACCCCCCGCCCCTTCAAAACCCTCAAGTTGTTTTTCAGAGTTCACAGTCTCTCATGGTTCACCGCCCCCTCCAATTTCCCTCAACTCCCTTCTCCTCTCCATCTCCCCATGGTCCTCCATGTTATTTGCTATGCTCCACAAATAAGTGAAACCATATGATAATTGACTCTCTCTGCTTGACTTATTTCACTCAGCATAATCTCTTCCAGTCCTGTCCATGTTGCTATAAAAGTTGGGTATTCATCCTTTCTGATGGAGGCATAATGCTCCATAGTGTATATGGACCACATCTTCTTTCTCCATTCGTCTGTGAAGGGCATCTTGGTTCTTTCCAAAGTTTGGCGACCGTGGCCATTGCTGCTATAAACATTGGGGTACAGATGGCCCTCCTTTTCACCACATCTGTATCTTTGGGGTAAATACCCAGTAGTGCAATTGCAGGGTCATAGGGAAGCTCTATTTTTAATTTCCTAAGGAATCTCCACACTCTTTTCCAAAGTGGCTGCACCAACTTGCATTCCCACCAACAGTGTAAGAGGGTTCCCCTTTCTCCACATCCTCTCCAACACCATTATTTATTGATGTAGTGTTCAATGACTCATTAGTTGCATATAACCCCCAGTGCTCATCACCACACGTGACTTTCTTTACTTTTAAAAAAAATATTTCAATTTTATTTTTAATTTTTGTTACATTACCTTCAGGTGTACAACATACTGATTAGATAAACTCTGAGTTTTGGTATGCTAACCACAAATGTAGCTACCACCTGTTACTATACAACACTAATATAATACCATTGACTATATGCCCTATGTTGTACTTTTATCCTAATGATTTATTCACTCCATAACTGGAAGCCTGTATCTCCAATTCACTTCACCCATTTTGCATGTCCCCTCACAACCCTATCCTCTGACAATCATCAGTTTATTCTTTATATTTATGGCTTTATTTCTGCTTTTTGTTTGTTTTGTGTTTTAGATTCCACATATAAATGAAATCAAATAGTACTTTCACTGACTTATTTCACATAGCATAATACTCTGTAGGTCCACCCATGTTATCTCAAATAGCAAGATCTCCTTTTTATGGTTGGGTAATATTCCCTTGTATATATATTCCACTTCTTTATCCATTCATCTATTTATGGACACTTGGGTTGCTATTGTAGATAACTATTCAATAAACACAGGGATGCACATGTCATTTCAAAGTGGTCTTTTCATTTTCTGTGGGTAAATACCCAAAAGTAGAAATATTGGATCATGTGATATTTTTAATCTTCTGAGGAACCTCCATACTGTTTTCCACAGTGCTTGCACAAATTTACATTCCCACTAACAGTGCACAAGTATTCCTTTTTCTACACATCCTAACACTTGTTATTTTTTCTTTTTTTGATTTTTTTGATTTTGGCCATTCTGAATGCTGTAAGATGATATCTCATTGTGATTTGATCTCATTTCCCTGATGATTAGTGATGTTGAGCATCTTGTTCTGTGTCTGTTGGCTACCTACATGTCTTATTTGAAAAAATGAAAAGATATCTCTTTAGGTCCTTGGTCCATCTTTTAATTGGGTTATTTGGGTTTGGGGTTTTTTTTTGGTGTTGAGTTATGCAAATTCTATATATATAAATATATATATAATATTAACCCCTTACTATATATATCATTTGCAAATGTCTCCTTCCATTTAGTATGTTTCCTTTTTATTTTGTTGGTGGTTTCCTTCACTGTGAGAAATCTTTTCATTTTGGTGTAGTTCCAATAGTTCATTTTTGCTTTTGTTTCCCTTTCCTCAGGAGACATATCCAGAAATGTGTCTCTAAGGCCAATGTCAAAGAGATTACTGCTTATGTTTTGTTCCAGGAATTTTATATTTTCAGGTCTCACATTTAGGTTTTTAACTGAATTTAAGTTAAATTTGTATATGGTTCAGTGTTCCAGTTTCATTATTTTGCATATAGCTGTCCAGTTTTCTAGCACCATATATTAAAGAGATTGTATTTTATATTGTATATTCTTGCTTCCTTTGTCACAAATTAATTGACTATAAAAGAATAGATTTATTTCTAGCCTTCCTATTCTGTTTTATTGATCTATGCGCCTATTTTTGTGCCAATAACATATTGTTTTGATTCCTACAGCTTTATAGTATATCTTGAAATCTGGAATTGTGATACCTCCAGATTTGTCTCTCTTTCTCAAGAATGTTTGGGCTATTTAGAGTATTTTGTGGTTCTATACAAATTTTAGTATCATTTGTCTTTTAAACGATCATTGTTCTGTTAAAAATGCTGCTGGTATTTTGACAAGGATTACATGATCTGTAGATTTCTTTGGGTGATATGAACATTTTAACAATATTAATTCTTTCAAACTATGAGGTTGGAATAGCTTTGCATTTGTTTGTGTTGTTTTCAATTTATTTCATCAAATTTTGGTCATTTTCAGAGTACAGGTCTTTCACTTCTTTGGTTAAATTTATTCCTAGATATTTTATTAATTTTGGTGCAATTTATAAATGTAATTTCCCAGCACCATTTATTGAAGAGACTGTCTTTTTTCCACTGTATTTTTTTCCTGCTTTGTCGAAGGTTATTTGATCATAGAGTTTTGGGTCCATATCTGGGCTCCCTACTCTGTTCCACTGGTCAATGTGTCTGTTTTTGTGCCAGCACCATCCTATCTTGGTGATAATAGCTTTGTAGTAAAGCTGGAAATCAGGCAACATTATGCCCCCCTTTTGTTTTTCTTTTTCAACATTTCCTTAGCAATGTGGGGTCTCTTCTGATTCCATACAAATTTTAGGATTGTTTGTTCCAACTCTTTAAAAAATGCCAGTGGAATTTTGATCGGGATGGCATTGAAAGTATAGATTGCTCCAGGCAATATAGACATTTCAACAATGTTTATTTTTCTGATCCATGAGCATAGAATGGTCTTCCATTTTTTTGTGTCTTCTTCAATTTCTTTCATGAGTGTTCTGTAGTTTCTTGAGTACAGATCTTTTACCTCTTTGGTTAGGTTTATTCCCAGGTATCTTATGGTTCTTGGTGTTATAGTAAATGGAATCAATTCTCTAGTTTCCTTTTCTCTATTTACATTGTTACTGTATAAGAAAGCAACTGGTTTTTTGAAAGAATCAATAAGATCGATAAACCATTGGCCACACTAAACCAAAAGAAAAGAGAGAAAGCTCAAATTAATAAAATTATGAATGAAAAGGGAGAGATCACAACTAACACCAAGGAAGTAGAAACAATCATCAGAAGCTATTATCAACAGTTATATGCCAATAAGTTAAGCAAGCTAGAGGAAATGGATGCATTCCTAGAAAAATATAAGCTCCCAAAATTGAACCAGGAAGAACTTGACAACCTGAACAGACCGATATCTAGTAACGAGATTGAAGCAGTGATCAAAAACCTCCCAAAAAACAAGAGCCCAGGACCTGATGGATTCCCTGGGGAATTCTACCAAACTTTCACAGAAGAAATAACACCTATTCTCCTGAAGCTGTTTCAAAAAATTGAAGCTGAAGGAA
>PISX010032281.1:0-16405 GCA_004024625.1 Mellivora capensis
CAAATAAGTGAAACCATATGATAATTGACTCTCTCTGCTTGACTTATTTCACTCAGCAAAATCTCTTCCAGTCCCCCTTATATTTTCTAATACTAAACAGACAGAATGAGATAAGTGAATAGAGCATCCAACTAAGGGAGCTGGCAAAAGAACAAAATAAGCTCAAGCAGAAGAAATGAATTAGTAAAAATGAAAACTTCAATTAAGGATTATAAAATAGAAACAAAATAATCAAATGATTAGCTAATTTCATAGAGAAGCAAGGGGAGAAACACTAATACATGAAATGAGAATTGGAAATGGGAAAATAACTACAGACACAGAGGCTATTAAAAGAATCATAGGGGACGTTTGCAAAGTACAAACATAAACAGCAATATAAGAGAAATGAACCTCAAGACTTTTATACCATGTATTTACCAAGGAGGTAAACTTATACTTCTTTAAAGTCAATATTTCATTGAGAAGCACATCAAGGCCACAGCTTGGATTTTGTAAAATATGGTTATAATACTGAAGATGTAACCTACTCTTTTAGCAAAGTATGGGAGGTCTGGTCTATCAGCACTGAGGCTATGCCCTTATTTTGAATTACAACCCAACTTCCAAATGTAATACTTTCAAAGACTCTACAGTCCCATTGAGATTTCCCATTTGAACTGTCCGATTTAAAATCTATAGTTAAGAGCTGAGGCAACATTTCTCCTACATGGGTTACTTACAATGGCTTATGGCATCTGGGTTAAAATATTAAGTCAATAAAAATAATTTACTGAATCATAATTACTAAAAAATAGTTCCAATCCAGTGAGCTAATATTCTATTCCCAATAGGCAAGAAATTCAATAAGGTTATTTTCACATTGCCTCTAGCACCTTTTCATTCAATTCAAGCATATGTGTATACAAACAAGGTTTCCTTTATGGGAAAAAAATGTGCACATATTTAAGAAATTTCTCATACCCACTCACAATTAAAAGAAGGAATCACTTCAATATCTCAAACTTTTATGAATTGGCTATCACTTCCCTTTGGCTGTAGATTAAATACTCCCAGCCATAGGGGTTGCTATTACACAAGCAATATTAAAGAAAGCATATGATAATGGTTTTATTTACAGAAAATGCTCTCATTAATATTAGAAAAATAGCTTCCGGAAAAATGGCAGAGTCATTCTTGTATATACAAGGCCCTCCTGTCCTTGTGCACCACTGGGTTCTTCTTGAGAACAAGTCTGAGACCAAGCAATGACTTTGCATGGGGAAACAGCATATGCAGGATAGGGTATCTGATGGTATATTCACGTAACAGCTTAGGGGGGCATGTGTGTGCAGGTGTTGAGGTGCACAGGAGAGAGTATAGAACATTTAATGCCAGAAGGATCCGAAGGAAACATCTAGCCCAATCTTCCCCTAACTCCTTCCTGCTGCCACCACCTCCTAAAATACAAGTCACAGATAAGACCATTGGGAACTAGCAGAGGGATTCCATTAGCCCCATGAACCAGTTGGAACTAAAACTCCAATAAGGGTCTTCTGGACTTTGTTGAATACGCTGTTGATTCTGGTCCCACCTCATCACTAGATATTGTGTACAGTTTCAGAAGAAAAAACACACACGTACAGATGCCTTTTACAATTTTTCCATTCAAACCAGAATCATAGAATAAGAGTAATCACAGGAGAAATTTGCTTCCAGAAATCGAGTAACCACTGAAAGAGCCCATCTCTTGTCAGGTTAGGGGACAAGCTTGAGACCGGTGTCATGAGCCGTGTTTTGTTTGGTCTCAGAGGTCTCCTAGTCCATGAGGTGCACCACCCTTCAAGAAGTATCAGAAGTAACTGAATTAACTGTACTGATGTGACTTTCTATCATGGAGACCCCCCAGTCTGCATGTCATCTTGCCTTCAATCTCAGGACCTCATGTCTTGAAGCACATGTTTTAATGGCAGCTCTTCTTGAGAAGATACCAGTTTTGATACTATTATTAACTTCATGATTTCTCTACTTCTGTGTACCTTTTTAAAAAAAAATTTTTTTTAAAGCATTGCCTACTCACGAAAAGCTCTGGCTACCCTTTTAGAAAACACAACCCTGAGTTTTAGGAGGTATGTTTAAACATAATTGACAGTAGCTTCTAGTGGTTTCCTGACCACAAACTGCCACACCTCAGAATGCCTGGGTGGCTCAGTGGGTTAAGCCTCTGCCTTTGGCTCAGGTCATGATCTCAAGGTCCTGGGATCGAGTCTCGGTGGGGAGGCTGCTTCCCCTCTCTTACTGCCTACTTGTGATCTCTCTCTCTCTCTCTCTGTCAAATAAATATGAAAATCTTAACCCACTGAGCCACCCAGGTGCCCTAAATGAAAATCTTAAAAAAAAAAATTGCCACACCTCACTTTGGAATTTGACAACATGGCTTATCTGCTCCAAAGAAACAACATAATCTATTATAATAGATCATTATAAGTTAAAGATTAACCTCTTAATCCCACACAATGATGCAAAAGCAACCATCATTTTGTCAGCCCATTAGCATGATGAGTAAAAGGGAAAGTACCCAGATGACATTTTGACAAGAAACTGACAAAGAGAAATTTTTTTTTTCCAAACAGAAATGCATAGGACAGAAACACCAAAATTTAGGTAAGAGTCAAACATCACATGAGCAAGAGGCCAGGAAATTAAAAAAAAAAAAAAAAAAGCTATCAACCCTTCCTCCCCAAAGAAAATGATTGTAATGCCAGTTGTCTTATTATAGCATTGCTGAAATAGAATACTCAGAAACTATCTAGATAGGGCTGATGGCCTTGAGGAGTAGTACAAGATACCTGTCTGAAGAATTCCTCCAGGAGTGACATTGTCCATCGATGATGGAGCTCCCATGCTTTTGCGGGATGGCTAATGTCTGCCGTGTGCAACATCAGAGATAATGCTTTAGGCTTTTCAATTCTAAAAAAGCAAATGACCCAGACACGTGATAACCAAATTTTCAGAACCTCAATAAGAGTTTTTAAAAATCATTAATTTCTTAATCTCTTCCATTCTCCCATCTCAAACCCCACATTGGCTGAACTGGGGGGAAAGCATCATTTCATCCTACAGCTGGGACATTCGTCAGCTTGGTCTCCATGCTTACTGAGCTGGACATCTCATCAACCGACTCAAAACAGTTTCTGGAACAACTGCATTGTTCAAAAAGACAACAAGCATCTACGAGTCACTCACAGACTTTTGTTGCCCCTGTACCAAGTGAATCTTTGATGACTTAGTTTCCCACAAAGAATTCTTTTACATTCTTAACTGGGGGCAAATTGTTACTGTCCCTATGATTTATTTCAACCCTGATGAAACTCTACGTGTGACAGGTACAACTGTCAGGTTCTCTCCTCCACCAGCCCCACTTCATGAGACCATTCAGGGAAGCTCTCTGAAGAAGGTACGACAACAAGGACAAGTATCAGTAAAAACACCTATGAAAACTCATGATGTCACAGGTCCACTCACGCTTCTGGTTGTTGCAAAGCAGTCTTCATTGCTTTGATTTGTTGGAAATGACAGGACATGTCCGTGGCCATCACCATCTCAATTACCAAGGTCCGAAACTCCCTTTCAGGACACCCCATGGAGAGAGAAACATGGAAGTAAAAAAATGGAAAGTAAAAATTCGTTTTTTGCCACTTCTAAGCAAAATCAGTTAATTAGTGGTGACAATTCTAATCAACTTGAGCCTTTTAGGTGGACTTTTTTTTTTAATGAGGAATAAGTAAAGGTTAAGAATTAAGGAAATCATTTATTAGGAATATGACATGTGGAACATACATATCACACAGTATGGCTTATTTCTCTGGATCTTTACATAATGGCTAGCACAAAGACAGTCAATGAATAGTTGATCACTTAATTAAAATATAAGTACTATTTGCACTGCAGTAGAGTCAGAACTTTGTAAGGCTTTGAATGGTTTTGCCTGTATTTGTAGCTGCAAAAGACTTGTAGGCTTGCTATATACATCACAATATGTGCTAAGCATTTTCAATGGATTATATAGTTTATTATAACATTAACCAAACCATGAGGTATATTTTGTTATCTGTTTTCTAGAAATTAAATTTTACAACAGTGTGAAGGGGTTAAGTAACTTCCTAAATGTCATACAACTAGTAATTGTGTCCATATTCAAGCTCGTGTGTGCCTAAATTCATTCAAAGACACACAGTGTCATTTAGGCAACAGAATTAAGTACCCATGATTTGTTCTGAGTGTCAAAATAATTTCCTTAGCAAGTCTGGAAAGATTTTTAGGAGAATTTCAAATCAAATAGAAGGCGAAAAACAACGATTAAAAGAAAAAAACTCAGATTTAAGAAGCTAAGACAAAAGCAATACAAGTTACCTAACATAACAAGCAGCAAGTATTTCCAAAGTGCCTATAATATATTTGAATAATTGTATTAAGAAAAAAAGAGAGAGAGAGAGAAGGCAGGGAGGAGAGAGAAAGAAAAGAGAGAGGAGGGGTGAAGAGGAGGGAGGGAGGGAGACAGGATGAGGAGAAAGGAGGAGGGAGAAAGGGTGTCATAAACAGTTCAAGTGGTATTATTTCTTCAAAAGCAGCATACTTCATCTCTCCTCATGGTTCCTTTCCTGGCCTCCAAATCTCTCTCCTGTCTCATCCTTACCTCCAGTCATCCTTTGAGAGGTTGATCAAAATATTCATTTCCTCATCTTCTTGCAGAAGGCGATAAGCCGCACTTAAATGATGATTTTCTAATACAGACCTATCATTGTACAGAATAGCAGGGTCAGACCTGAACAGAAAGCCAAGCAAAAATAATTCAGGATGTTAAATGGTTGAGATTTTTCAGGTGACTCCCTCAAGCTACAATACACCATCTTTTTTCCTATGTTTAACAATTATCTTTGCCCCCATGTCACTTATGCCAACCAATAAGCTAAAACCAGCAGTACAAATTATCAATAGATATATGCAGGGTATTTTAATGTCAATATGTTAACATGAAATATGTGATATCCCACTGAGAACTCTCTGAAAGCTGTTCCATAACCAGACCTCAATGATTTCTACCACTAGCATAGGGGATTTAAGAAAGCATTGGTCAACTCAAACTTGCTTCTATTTTCTGGAATGCCTTTAGTTTTTAAAAATTTTATTCAATGAAAGAATTTATTTATTATCATTATAATTCTCTGAACACGTGCCACCTGGTAGGTACAGTTTGCCAAGTTCCTCTGGTAGCACCTTGACCTTAACATTTTGCCATATGGAAGACATATGTGTAAGATTGAGAGCAAAGAATACAGGATTATAGGACAGTTGCTAGTCACTTCCTCACAGACCACTGCACCAAACACGGAGCTGTGCACTCTTTCAATGTCTTCAATGTAGTTAAAACTTAGGTGATTATAGCTTATTTGTTTCTCATCAAGGAAGCTGAGTCTCAGTGATGTAAAATGACTTCAGAGAGCCCCACAGTGCCTACATGGCAGGGTTGAGATGAAGGCAAGGCCTTCTGATCATTCAGCCATTGCCCCCCCCCCCCCAATAACTTGTGCCTGTCATTGGGCAACATTTGGGATATATCTAGCATAGCTTTAAAGTGTTAGGCTTAACATACCATCAAAGGACAAAGAACCTGCTTACAGATTTAGTTCTCTGTATGGGGCTCACACGGGCTGAGACGCTTTGAATAAAGTTCTGTTAAAGAAGGCCAATGCTTAAATTTTATTCCAAAGCAAGTGTAACTGAATCCACTGGAATTTCCTCACTCCTATGGAGATAACACAAAATGTGCAATCCCTGTGGTGAAAGATCTGATCGTGTATCTGTGAAGACAGGTTCCAACTGATGTGCATTTTGTGACATTAAACTCTTTTCCAGCTGCTGTAATTAAGCCATTTCCTCTGAGTGGAGATGGGTTTTGATATTGGGCTCCAGCAAAGACCCATGCACAGTTGCTCCACACACCTCTCTTCCTTCAGCAGGTGCTGTTCACCACAGCCTCTGTCCTCAGAGCAAAGATTCCACTGTAGACACCCATGAAACAGAGCTGCCCTGTGGCATTCCCTGTATTTAAAGCCCTTGCCACAGAACCACAAAAGGCTGCTTCCCAGCAGCTGGGCTCTTCTGTGTGAGGAAGCGGAAGGCAGACAATGAAGCTAGTGGCTTACATCCTTTTGTCTGCTGCCATTCTACTGAAATTCCCCTTCTGAACAGAGATCAGACAATACTGTCTTCCTTTGTGTTCCCCATAATGAAGTGTTGGGTTCATTAAATACATGTAGATTGATTTAATGAACACAAACCTATCTGGCGTGGGCACCTGCTTTTTTCAAGTGAAACCTCAAGTATTTATTCAAATTCTCATCTCTCCCTGCTCCATTCTTCCTCTTAGCCATGCCACCTTCCCCCAAATTCTAGCTTCTTTTGATTCCTATGTCAAGGCCCAATTAACCCTACTATCAGAGTCTCTCCAGCTTCCTAGAACTGTCTTAAGGGAAGGTAAGTTCTTAGGCTAGGACAGGACAGATAAGGATTCATCCTAAATGGAAAAGACAAGTGAATGGTACTGCTTGTCTGGAATTCTGTGCTGAGAGGAATACTAAGGATAAATACGACGCTTGGTCAAGAAAAAAAATTGATTAGTGATGTCTATTATAGTCAAGAAGTTCAGAGTTGGGCACTTGAACCCGTACTTAATTCCCGCCACAGAGATGTGGGTTTACCTCTGCAGTTCATCATAGTGGGTACACAGGTGGTCTATGGTGAAGGTGGTCTGCATGAGACAACCCAGCTCCCCAAGCCCTCTCCCAGGGAGCAGTGCAAGTACTAAAGACATTAGGGATGAAATCAGGAAGGGTGAGAAGAGTGTCCCCAGAATCCCAGAGGTCACAGGGCAAGAAGGCTCAGGTATGGTACGTGTGGACAGAAACATCCGGATCCCAGCCCATCCTTACTAATTCGGTCTACCTGGCCTCTGCACCTTTGTGCCAACTGTTCTGTCATGTAGTAGAGACATGTAGAGTGTGCACAATGCATACATAAGGAAACAAATAGCTAGCATTCCAGTAGAGAAGAAGAGGATATCCGTATTTCATGGGAATAACATATGAGCACTCGGAGCAGATGCCTTCTCAAACTCTAAATCTTGACGGAAGCTGACCAGGTTGATCTCTTGTGGAAAAGTTCTCTTTTTCAGAAAAGCAAAACAGAGTAACCATGCAAAACAAGGGTGACTGATACCTTTCTGACTTCTCAAACTCTATCCCTGCCCCCCCTCCTGCCCCCTCCTGCCTCCTCTCCAAACATCCAGCATCCTCACCGTGTCTGAATGTGGAAATTGTTGGTGGTTCCGGTGTGCTCATAGTCGTGGATGGCAGCTGAGAAGATGATAGCAAAGATCTCCAGCTCTGTCAGCCAGTTCTGAAAGGGAGATTGCAGGGCAATCAGATAATCTGCCTCTTTCTCCGACACAGTCTTCAGCTTGCTGACGACACACCCACGTCACTGCCTTTCCACCCTGCAGCTGGCAAGCTACTGCCAAACACACGTTTTCTGACAGATGGAATTTCTTTTTTTCCCCTATGTGGAGACTGAGGAATATGGTATCTGGAAGTAGCATGCCCAGCAAGGTTGAGAAAGCTAACTAGTAGTTGTTGTTTTGGGTTTTTTTTTTTTTCAAGGAAGCAAAAAACAAGGAACATGAAGACTTTAAAAACCCTCATGTATTCTTTCCTAAATTCCAAGTAAAGATACCTGGTAGACATGGAAAAGAAATATATTAAAATTTTCAACACAATACCGAGAATTAAGGGTAACAGAAAACCTAATGTATATCTACTACAAAGTGGTTGTACGTAGACAGAAGGAAAGATAAACCTGGCCTTCTGCTTTATGTACCCTGATGTTTGAAGAGACAACCCCCCAACCATGCCACCGAAACTGACTATAGTCCGAGGTTCTCAAATTGTGTTCCATGGACCACCAGAGGCAGCATTGTCTGGCAGCTTATATATTATACATGTTCTTGGTATTTTATATATATACATATATATATATATGCATATATATATGTTTGTATATATATATTTTTTTTTTCATTTTGGTCATTTCTTTCAATCCTTCCCCAGTACCCTGTCTCCACCCATCAGCCTCAACTCCCTTTACCTACCCCCTCACCACCAGCATAGCTCTTTCTCCAAACTTATGCAAAGTTAACTTAACATTTTAAAATAAGATTACAAGGTTATCTTGGAACCTGTCGAGCCCTGCTTGGAACAGAACTTCTAAAATGACAAATATGTCTGGAACACTGTAGCCTGAGGCTGTTCTGTTGGCTCTAAGTAGGGTCTCTGGAAGTGCTTATACCCGAGATAAAACCGAATTCTGTCTAGGCAAGAGAGTGCTCATGTGTACAAAGGAAAAGATGACTCCTGGTGGTGAACCCAACAAAACCCAAGTCATCCGAGGAAAGGTAACTCATGCTGACGGAAACAGTGATGTGACTCATGCCAAATTCCAAAGCAAACTTCCTGCTAAGGCCTTTGGACATAGAACCCGTGCTATGCTATACCCTTCAAGGATAAATAAATAAATAAATAAATGGGCAGATTTTTTTTTCTATTGTGAAATCAATAAATCAATCAATAAAAAGATTATGACTGAGAGCCAGTATACCATCTAAATAAATCTGAATCACAGAGCATCAACCCAGACAGCAGGTGTCTAAATAACTACATAATTACGGTTCTCACATTATAAATATCAGTGTAACTTCTCCCCTTTACCCAAATATACTAATAAGATCCTATCTTAGGTGTAGCCCACTTCCAATAAACCAAAATCAACAAATGCTTTAAATAAGCAACAACAAAAAATAAAACCGTAGCCTGTAAAAGTCATTTTAACACCCTTGTTTTTCAACAAACCCTGTGAATGCTTAGAAATTGGTTCTGCTGTTTGAGGATAAGAAGAAAGGACAGATGGTACCTGGCAAGGAAGAAAGGAAGGAAGGAAAGTGGGGAGGAGAAGGGAGGGAGGAAGGAGAGAAAAAGAGAAAGTAAAGAAGAAAAAGAAAAGAAAAGATGAAGAAGATCTTCACAGATGGGCCATGAAGAATGGACCGAACAAGAAATGGCAGTGGACATTTCCAGAAGAATGAACACATGAGCTAGTCCCAGTGTCAAAATGATTCATCATGGGTAAGGAAATGAGTCCCTTTAGTGCAGTGGCAGTTAGAGCTGATTAGAGCCCTGTGGTGTCAGGCATTAAAAGCCAGAGTGAGGAACACAAATCCAACAGGCAATGATGCAAGAGGGCAGCGTGGTCAGCATGCCACCGAGGGAGAGAAATTAGGGCAGTACTTTTGTATGGGAAAGTCCTTAGAGGATGTATAGACAGTATGAAGCTAGAATTCATATGGCTTAGCAATTAACTGAATATGGGAGGGAGGAAGAAGTTGCAGTCAAGGAGAAGAATGAATTAAAGATGACCCTAACATTCCTAGCCTGAGTGACAAAAATACAAAACAACACAAAACAGAAAAATGATGGTTGGCATTAAATAGCATCATTAAAAGAGACAGAGATGGAGAAGTTGTTTTGAGGGAAACTAGGCTTCACTTATTTGAGAGAGAGACAGAGAGAGAGAGCATGCGCGGGGACTGGGGGAGGACAAGGACAAAGGGAGAGGGAGAAGCAGGTTCCCTACTGGGCAGGAAGCTCAGGACCCAGAGATCATGACCTCAGCTGAAGGCAGACACTTAACTGACTGAATCACGCAGGCGCCCTGCAAGGCTTCATATTTTAATATGGTCCAGATTTTCTTATCTTTTCCCAGTTAATTACTGTGTACCCAGAAGATTCTGTGACAACCCATAAGAAGTAAGAAATTAAGTATGGCATGAATTTTATTCCAGATTTATCAAAGCATGACAAGGTACAAGCCACAGATTCAATCAGTATTTCCCATCCACATAAAATGAGTGTCACAACTAATTCAATGACAGGGACAACTGGTAGTGATGGACTTCAGGAAGTAAGCCCTGCGTGCATGGGCATGGGGGCAAGGGGCAGTAGTGGACAGTGAGAGCAAGCAACATGGGCAAAACTGCTTGAGGGGACATTATTCACAAGTTGCGGGTTTTGTATGTGAATGACAGTTTCTTTAGTAATGTTTCCACCCCTGTATTAGTTTCCTATTGCTACCTTAAATTGCCACAAACTTAAGGCTCAAAGAACATCTCCCATTTATTGGCACAAAGTTCTGGAGGTCAGAAGGCAGCACAGTGTGGCTGGATTTTTCCAGTGAGGACCTCACATGGCTGAAATCAAGGTGCTGGCAGGCCTGTGTTCTTTTCTGGAAGCGCTGTGGAAAAATCTGTTTCCAGGTACATTCAGGGCATTGGCAAACTTCATTTCTTTCTCAGACTTTCCATCCACTTGGCTTCTTCCATCTTCAAGCTGGCAACAGCTGGTTGAGTCCTCACAGCTCCTGTGTCCTGCCTCTGGACTTTCAAGGACCCACAAGATTACACTGGGCCCACCTGGGGAATCATCTCCCTAGATTTTACAGTCCTTGGATTAGTAACCTTCACTGTATTTGTGTTTTAACATCTAATGCAACATTAGTGTTACAACAGAGGGCAAAGGTCATGGGGGCCAAAATTCTACTGACCACAAACACTGATAAAATTATTAAGCACTCCTTAGCCATTTAGTGTTTCCCTGTAAATATGATGATGACAGAAATGATCAAAAGAACAAGATACACACTCCCCTCTTAAAAAAAAAAAACAATAAGCAAAAGGAAAATTAATGCCACTTGCCTAACAAAAGCAATGAAAGGAGCCAAGGGATGGCTTTGGAGTTTGGAATCCTTTGACCTAAATCAAAATTTGACTAGAGCTCAAAGTCTGATTCATATTTATTCAATCAACAACTTTTCAGTCTAATTCTGTTCAAGGATTTTTCCCTTAAAAGTGGGCGAAATAATTCTGAAAGGATTCAAACATCTTCTTGGCATCTAAGTAAAGCAATAATGAGTAATATAAACAGATTACAATGAGTAATACTGTTGATGTTGAAGCCCAGACATCACTTTATCAATGGGATGTTTTGATTCCCTATGTGTCTTACAGTTTATAAAACTGAAATGATTTAAAGCATTTCCCCCTCCTGGTTTGTAATGAAAGGTTAGAGTAACAATATGTTCTCCATTCATCAGAATGATCCCCACTGTTTCTGTAAGCTTGCAATGAAAGCAGTTTGTTTTGAGCTGCATTTCTAAGAGAGAGTGGGTGGGAAGTAGTTTCTATATTTAAGAATGATTCTGAATATGGCCTGAATTGATAATGAAAATTCAATGGCAAATGCGCTCGTTTAAGAACAGCACGCTGAACGTCACGATCGTTGGCTGCTTTAACATTCACGTTAATGATAACTTGCATTAGCATAAATACTTGGGAGTTTTTCCTTGAGGGCTAGAAAAGCTGTGTATGATTCACTTTTTATCTCCATAGTACGCTGTACACAACAGGTACTAACTAAATATATGTTGAATAGATGAGTCCAAAGTGCATTTGCCCATCTATGCTCATCCTCACCAGGATATTTGCAAGTATCACATGAGGATACTGAGGTGTAAGAATATCAGGCACGCCTTTTTTTTTTTTTTTTTTTTTGACCACAGGCATTGTAGAAGTATGGCTAAATAATCAAATGCATGGTGTTATAAATAAAATCATTAAAAAGAGAGAGAGAGAGAAGTCAGTCCTGGGATCAAATCATAACTCCGCTCTTCTGTTTGGCTGCCATAACAAAATGCCACCCACTAGGCAGCTTAAACCGCAGAACTTTATTTTCTCATAGTCTGGAGGCTAGAAGTCCACGATCAAAGTATCAGCAGGGTCAGCTTGGGTAAGAGCCCTCTTCCAGGTTGCAGATGGTCATCTTTGTGCTGTGTCCTCACATGGTCTTTCCTCTGTGCGTGAGCAAGTCTGTAATCTTAATCTCTTCCTTGTACAAGGACAGCAGTCATACTGGATCAGGAGCTCCCATGTGACCTAAAGTACCTCTTTAAAGACCCTCCCTCCAAATGCAGTCACATTCTGAGGCATTGGAGATTCGACTTTCAACAATATAAACTGGGGGCAGGGAGGGGAGGGGAGGGGAAAGACAAAATTCTGCCTATGACAAAGACTTTATAACAGGGCAATCTTAACTCTGTGAATGGGTTGCCTCCTATTTTTCTACTGAATTTCTGTCATTTTCTTGTTGATTCCTTTATATAACCTGGATCTTAATCCTGTATTTTCTTCAAGTACTTACATCATTATGGTGATTCTTTTTATCCTACAGGTTTTAATTGTAATACACTCAGTTTGATCAATATTTTTATTTAACTTGTGTTTTGAGGCTTATATAACAAAGATTTTCCTGTTTCAAGGAAATAAACATACTCTCATATTTTCTTCTAATATGATCAAATTTTTTTGTATTCGAATCTTTAATTCATTTTCCCAATATTTGGTGATTGGTTTAAAGTAGAACAAAAACATTCTTTTCTTTCCCAATGAACCATAGTTCCCAAAACATTTTTTGAACTGAGTCATTTTTCCCCATAATGTTGTTGTCTATAGACTTGTCCTTACCTTCTCACTTGAATTCTTTCTTCATTATACTCTGGTCAGTGGTCCATCCTCACCAAAGCCCTGAGACCACTCCTGTCAAGGGCACTAATGACTTCCATGTGGCCAAGGACAGTGATCACTTATCCATCCTCATCCTACTTGACATTTTGTCATGTCCCACACAATTCACTATTCTCTTTTGAAGCACTTACTCGCCTTGGCTTCCATGACCCCACACTCCATTTTAGTTACTATTGTTGGCTCTAATTCCTTACCTTCATTTTAAACTTTAGGTTGCCCCAGGACCCACTTCAGAGCCCCTACTACTTCTCTATTCACACTCACTCTTTAGATGATCTCAGTTAATTCCATCTTTCTATAATATAGATAGGGCTAACAATGCCTAATCTACATGTCCATCCCTGACCTCTTCCCAGAGCTCTAGATTCCACTGGTTCTCTTCCTCCTTGACACTTCCACAATGATGTCTAATAAGGACCTGAAACTCAACATGTCTAAATCAAAACTGCTCAAAAAATATTTGTGTCTAGTTCATTCATATATTTAGTGATTTTTGCACAAATACCACCCTATCTTTATTATTATAGCTTCAGTAGATATTTTAACACCTAGTAGAATAAGAACTACATCACAGCATACATTGTCTTTTTCAAGACTGTTTTTTTCTAAAGTTGTAAAATATCTATTTTACATAAATTTCAGACTCAGCTTATCATGTTTCATTAGTCTTTATTGGTATTGCTTTGAATTTACAGATTAGTTTGAAGAAAATTGACATCTATATAATATTGAAGCTTTGCATTAAAAACATAATGTATTTCCTTTCTTATTTTAACATTTTTACATTTTATATAACAGTTTTACTGCTCTTTAATTTAGTTTTATAGTTTCCTTTTTATCAGTTTTCAAGTTCTTCATTAGTAATTTATCAGTTAAAAAAAAACTCTCTGGAAGGTATATTCCTTTATTATACTTGTTACTTTCCAATGTCTAAGACAGCTTTTTTTTTTTTTTTTAAGATTTTGTTTATTTGAGAGAAAGAGAGAATTAGTGGGGGGATGGGCAGAGGGAGAAGCAGACTCCCCGCTGAGCAAGGAGCCTGAAGTGGGGGTTGATCCCAGGACCCTGAGGTCATGACCTGAGCTGAAGGCAGACGCTCAACCAACTGAGCCCCCCAGGTCCCCTAGGACAGTTATTTGATCGACATCTGACTGAGGCCTTTTATATGATCTAATAATTTGTAGTTGATTTTCTTGATTTTTTAAAAGAGATGGTCAAACTATTTTCACAGGATACTTCAACTTTTTTAGATACTAGATTGCATTTTCCGAGACCTCCAGAAAAATGCTCAATAACAACATTAGTGTAGCCATCCCTGTTTTGCTCCATGTTTTCCAGGAACTACCATTAACTAAGTCTGCTCTATGCTTCTAACAGAAATTTTTTATCACATTAAACAGGTCCCCTTGATAGTGTTTCTATAATTTAAAAAATTACAGCTTTAAAAAAAATTATAGCTTTTTAAAATAATATTTCAGGATGCCTGGGTGGCTCAGTTGTTAAGTGTCTGCCTTCGGCTCAGGTCATGGTCCCAAGATCCTGGGATCGAGCCCTACCTCGGGCTCCCTGCTCCACATGAAGCCTGCTTCTCCTTCTCCCACTCCCTCTGCTTGTGTTCCCTCTCTCACTGTGTCTCTCTCTGTCAAATAAATAAATAAAATCTTTTTTAAAAAATTTAAAATAATATTTTCAAGATGCCAGCTTTATAATAAGGAGGAACTGAAAATTGTTGAGAGGTTTTGGGAAAATTCAGCAAAGTTTCACTAAAAACAATTTCTAACTGCTGAGCTTTCTTCACGAGGCAGACAGAGCACTTCCTATTTCTGATAGTTTATTCCTAACTGTCACAGTTTTTCTACAAGATAGAATATTTTTCACCATTTTAAAAATGAGGAAATCCTGCCTCAGAGATTTAAGCAATTTACCATAGGTCACTAAATCTAATAAGTAACTACTCAAGGATTTATGTCCCACTATATCTAGCTCCAAAGCCCACACTCCTCCCACTGTGTTCCATTTTTAAATCAGTGAGGTATTAGACCAAGCTTTTCAACATGCCCTAGAGGGAAAAATAACAAATGTGTTGAGTTTATGGGCTAATTAATAACCATAACCAAACAATGTCTACCTTGATGTCAACTCTGAAGATTTCAAAGGAAAAACTCATAGAGACCTAATACAGAGAACTAGCTGTTTGTCACTAATAGCTATATCTTGTAAAATTAACAGCTTTCATCAAGGTAAAGAGGGCAAAGGGACAGATAACCACGTTAAACAGGCCAGTTCATACAATGGATTACAGAACAGAGATTCAAAGACATCTAAAGAGCTGAAATGTTGGGTCAAAACAAGTAAGAAAAATTTCAGATGATTAGAAGTAAAGATTGCCCCTAAGGTCAAACATACTGAACACACAAAAAAATAGGATAAGAAAAAACTGTAATTCTCGTGAAGAAGATCAAATGGTTTTAACCAAAAGCTAACTTTGTGCAATGTGGTCACCAGGCACACTTGATATGATTTCAGTATGCATGGATAGCGCTGTGACTAACCAAAGCAAGAGATTAATAGTACCACTCTCCATATCTGGAAATACATGTTTAGTTCTAGAAATTATATTTAATTTGGTCATAGCTTAATAAAGATGCAAGTTACTACCACATATTTATTTAATCAAGTCCAGAATGAAGAAAATATCAGAGGCTACAAGGAACTCCAAGACCTTTGGTGATTGGTTAGACAACTCTTGGGGAGCAGGAAGTCCACGCCCCAGTGCACTTCTTGTGGGCGCAACCACATCAGAATAGGAACAGCCTCCAATAAGAATCATCATGGGGCGCCTGGGTGGCTCAGTGGGTTAAGCCTCTGCCTTCAGCTCAGGTCATGATCTCAGGGTCCTGGGATTGAGCCCTGCTTCAGGTTCTCTGCTCAGTGGGGAGCCTGCTCCACCCCCCACCACCCCCCCCCCCCGCCTGCCTCTCTGCCTACTTGTGATCTCTGTCAAATAAATAAATAAAATCTTTAAAAACAAAAACAAAAACAAAAAATAATCATCATCACATCTTTTGTGTCATCTTTGAGTTCCTATCAGTACTTACCGCCACTCCTGTCTTATAAAGGAGGTAATGCACAGTCTGTGTAACATCGGCGGCGTGCATTAAATTGTGGTATGGATTTTTATGCTTGCTGTATCCTACCTCCAGGGCCTCCACAAATGAGACAAGAGCAGAAATGGGGATCTGGAAGAGAGCAGTAAGGTTAAGTAGCCAGTGGTTTGGTAGCTTTAAGTGAGGAAGCAGAAGTCGAAGTCACTCGAGCGGCATCTTTCTGGAAGCATAACATTGTGCATGAAGAGACTGGAACTTCTCAAAATTAGCAAAAACTATTGAAGAAATTAGCGATGATTTGAAAATCTCACAGGAAGTCCCTAGGTTAAGAACAATCTGACCTACTTTTGTAGCAACATGGACGGGACTGGAAGAGATTATGCTGAGTGAAATAAGTCAAGCAGAGAGAGTCAATTATCATATGGTTTCACTTATTTGCGGAGCATAACAAATAACACGGAGGACATGGGGAGATGGAGAGGAGAAGGGAGTTGAGGGAAACTGGGGGGGGAGATGAACCATGAGAGACTATAGACTCTGAAAAACAACCTGAGGGTTTTGAAGGGGCGGGGGG
>PISX010032282.1:0-16387 GCA_004024625.1 Mellivora capensis
ACTTTTCAGTTACATTGGCCTCTGTCCTTGAGATACCATTTACCTGAACAATATACAAGCCAGGGAAATAAAAACATTTGAGGAGTTTTTGGAGTTGAAACTACCATTTCAGATGTCCCATATTTCAAGAATTATTTGATTAATCCTAGTCTCCTCTGTGAAATCTGAACTTCTTGGAGGAAATCTGAGATTTCTGTAATGAGTTAATCTTTCAGGAAATAGAGGAATCCATAGAACAAATACTTCTGCATGGAGCCCGGGAAATTTTTAGGTTTCAAAACAAACAAAATAATGGAACAGTTTGAGGAAATTCAGTTTGCTGACTGTCTATGTCTTATAAAAATTAACTAATAATTTGCTTATTACTAATAAATATGAATTGAGAACTTAGAAGACATAATGGAATTTACATTATTTTCCAAAATCGTAAAGGTATGGCATTCTTTCACAAATGTGTTAGTGGGCAAAGAATTCTGTCTTCTTCCAATATCTCATTGCATGGTGCAAATGTGACCTCTTACTTTTTTTTTAGAGAGAGATTTTATTTATTTATTTTACAGACAGAGATCCAAAGTAGGCAGAGAGGCAAGCAGAGAGAGAGGAAGGGAAGCAGGCTCCCTGCTGAGCAGAGAGCCTGATGTGGGGCTCGATCCCAGGACCCTGAGATCATGACCTGAGCTGAAGGCAGAGGCTTTAACCGACTGAGCCACCCAGGCGCCCCTCTTATTTTTTTTAAGCTAGATTTCACTTTATTCACCCATCTTCTTTAACATTAAAGATTTGCAAATTAAAGAATACATGTAAGAGTGCTAGAAAGCCCGATTCTGTATTTCCAATTACTACATCAGTAAAAAATTAGTGACCTAGTTCATTGCTAAGCTGAGACTCTAGGGTATTGGTGAAAGAGCCTTATTTGAATATCTCATCTTTTGAATACTGAATTAGAGAATACTTTCCAGAGGAATAGGAAGGGTTTTAGAATTTTATAGGTCTTTACTTGACTGATCTAGTTTGTCTCATCTTGTACTTCTGGGAACCAGGAGCTTTAATCTTTCTTAGTCTAAAAAAAAAGATTAATATTTTAGCATCTCCTATTATAGAATTGGGAACTTCCATACCACATATAAATGTACATTTCTCCATTATTTTTGATGAATATAAATGTGTCTCTGATCTAATAATGCACAGGGACGCCTGGGTGGCTCAGTTGCTTAAGCGGCTGCCTTTGGCTCAGGTCATGATCCCAGCATCCTGGGATCGAGTCCCACATTGGGCTCCTTGATTGGCAGGGAGCCTGCTTCTCCCTCTGCCTCTGCCTGCCACTCTGTCTGCCTGTGCTGGCTCTCTTTCTCCCTCTCTCTCTGAAAAATAAATAAATTTTTAAAAAAGTGACCTAACAATGCACATATTGCATTCCCTGGGGCTAAAAGTAATTTTTGAGCATTTGAGATCAAATTCATAGGATTTCCTAAGAAGAAATCCATCGTGATCTTAGAACATGATTTGTCTTTTGTTAGAATGTAAGTTTGGGGAAAAAGTTGAATATGTTCTAGGCAGTTCTAAAACAACTAGTAAATAGGGACACCTGTATGGCTCAGTCTGTTAAGTGTGTGCTTTTAGCTCAGGTCATGATCCTAGGGTACTGGGATCGAGTCCCATGTCCAATTCCTTGCTCAGTGGGGAGCCTACTTCTCCCTCTTCCCCTGCCTGCTGCTCCCCCACTTGTGTTAGCTCTCTCCCTCTCCTTCTGTGTGTCAAATAAATTTTTTTAAGATTTTATTTATTTATTTGACAGACAGAGATCACAAGCAGACAGAAAGGCAGGCAGAGAGAGAGGAGGAAGCAGGCTCCCTGCCGAGCAGAGAGCCCGATGTGGGGCTCGATCCCAGGACCCTGGGATCATGACCTGAGCCGAAGGCAGAGGCTTTAACCCACTGAGCCACCCAGGTGCCCCTGTGTGTCAAATAAATTAAAAAAAAAAAAAAACTAAAAAAAACAAGTAGTAAACTAATAAGTAAATACTGACATGATTATTGTTCCAATACCATCAACAATGAAATGCACACAGCTGCCTAATAGTTGTTTATAATTATTCCTAATTTTAAATCCTGCCTCCTTTCCAAAGGCTTTAGGACCCTTTTTTATAAGTAAACACACACACACACACACACACACACACACACACACACACACAGCTGAGCAATTTGAAATTATGGTAAAAAAAAGTTTGCTCAGAAACCAGGTGGAGAAACAGGAGAAATGGAACTGGAGTCAAGGTGAGTGAAGACTGAAGTTGGAACTGCTGGCAGGGAAGGCAAAATGGGAAGCACCATAAAAATGATGGCCCTTTTTGCCTTCTAAAACAAGGCCTGGAAATTCTTTATCAAAGGCAAAATTATACATTCTGAGAAGAACTTATCACTGGATTCTTCTACAATACTGAGAAACTAAAAACCTTAAGAGTCACACACATCAGCTGATTGCGTAAGATTCTGGCTGGTCAGCATTTACTTATTTTAAAAAAATGGTAAACGAATCACTATTGATAGAGTTTCCACATTCTTCCTTCATGCTACCACTATTGCTGTGGGATGACTGCACTTCTTTCCCTGTAAGTTGAAATATTATGTTTTGTTTTTTTCTCTTTTTTTTAATTTATTTTTTAAATTTCTTTTCAGTGTACCAGAATTCGTTGTTTATGTAGCACACCCAGTGTTCCATGCAATATGTGTCCTCTATAATACCCACCACGAGGCTCACCCAACTTCCCACCCCACGCCCCTTCAAAACCCTCAGATTGTTTTTCAGAGTCCACAGTCTCTCAAGGTTCGTCTCCCCCTCTGATTTTCCCCAACTCCCTTCACCTCTCCATCTCCCCCATGTCCTCCAGTTTATATCTTATGCTCCACAAATAAGTGAAACCATATGATAATAGACTCTCTCTGCTTGACTTATTTCACTCAGCATAATCTCTTCCAGTCCCGTCCATGTTGCTACAAAAGTCTGGTATTCATCCTTTCTGATGGAGGCATAATACTCCCTAGTGTATATGGACCACATCTTCCTTATCCATTCGTCCATTGAAGGGCATCTTGGTTCTTTCGACAGTTTGGTGGCTGTGGCCATTGCTGCTATGAACATTGGGGTAGAGATGGCCCTTCTTTTCACTAACTACATCTGTATCTTTCGGGTAAATACCCAGTAGTGCAATTGCAGGGTCATAGAGAAGCTCATCATTCCTCATTAAGGTGATAAAATTTAAAAATGTACTTGATATTCTCAAGTTTGATGCTATCTTTCTCCTTGAGAAACATAAAGCACTTAACATAAAGACTTTTTATGTACTTACCATGCTTAGAATCTAGGCTCCACTGTCTCCACTCCACATAATTGGCGGTCTTGTCTTTACACTTTATTTTTAGGTTGAAGATTCTCCATCTATGTGGCTGCATTGTCACTTCTGACCTGTGCAAAATAAAAGAGACTTTCAAAAGAGTCCAAGTATTATATGATGCTAATGTTTTCAGGAAAATAGAATTTCTAGTAATAAAGACATTAACAATATACTAAGTTAAATATGCCCAGAAATTTTCCCAATTAAAGCAAGATGTAAATTATTATTTTTTAAAAGATTTTTATTTATTTATTTGACAGAGAGAGAGAGCACAAGTAGGCAGAGAGGCAGGCAGAGAGAGAGGAGGAAGCAGGCTCCCCGCTGAACAGAGAGCCCGATGGAGGGCTCAATCCCAGGACCATGGGATCATGACCTGAGTTGAAGGCAGAGGCTTTAACCCACTGAGCCACCCAGGTGCCCTAAATTATTTTTGACTTAAGAGGTAGGCAATCAAGGAATAATTGCATGGTACTGTGTTGACATCTGATAAAAAATAATCCATTTTTGTATGCCAAACATCTATACCCCCATAATAAAATAAAAAAGGATAAAATTTTCAATATTGTTATTTTCTTGCCAGTTTGTACTATTTGTTTATAATGTATTTAAACTTTACTCTGAGATTCCTGATAGGTAAATTGCAATCTACTTTTGAGTCACTCAGTGTGTTATAAGAGAATAATATGTCAATTAACTCTGGAAGGAATATTTTCTCTTTTACACGCTATACATATTTACTTGTATGCACCATGGTTTTATATGTAATACAGCAATGCCCAATATGTTGATTTCTTCAGAACTTGTGTCAGGGCATTGTAGTGGCTTCTGGGGAGCCCATATATCACACAGGGTTATGCCCTTTGACTTGAGTCTCTGTAGTGACTACTTCATGCCAAGGAAGTAGGTGTGCACTGTCTTTGACAGGTTACCCAGGTTGCCCAGACAGGGATGAGGATTCACATGGACATGGAAGGTAAGGGAAGTGGGGCGGGTAGAACAGTCAAGGGAAGGAGGATAAGCAACATCATGTAACGTCACCCAGTGGGTAACTTTGTCTCAATCCCAATGCTGAAGATTGTGAAGGTCAACTCAGAGTTGTTCTACATCAAGGGCAAGGGGGATTGACCACCACTACTTTCGGAGGAGATACAAATTGCTTGGTATATACAGCTAACTAGACAGGCAGGCAAAGTAAACTCGAACAGCCTCAGGGCTGACTGTTGGGTAGAATGCATAGGGGATGGGCCGAGCAAGAGAGCCTTGATACCTGTGCCATGGAGGGAAATATGGAGCACTTGAATCGGGCGATCTGATTTGAATCGTAGTTCTACTAGCTGTGTTATTTTAATCATGCACTCAACCTCAGATTTAGTTTTCTTATCTCCCAAATTGGGAAGCCTAACTTTGTGAAAGAATATTTAAAGGATGAAATATGATTGCATGGTGGCAAAATAGAGAAAGGATCCTGGGCAGAGGGAATATTGTAGGTGAACTACAGAGTCTTAAAAAGAATGCTTAATATTTGGAAAACAGTATGGCTGGAGGACAGTTCCGCATGTGCAGTAGGTATGGAGGTGGAAATGGGGTCCTATGGGGACACTTGAGAGGGAAGCACAGTTCCTTTTTGGGAAGTCAGGGAAATGATACCCAAGTTGAGGTCTAAAGCAGGGGAGGGGAATATCAGGTAAATATGGTAGACAGAGCTGAAGTGAGAAATAGACCATCCCACTTCAGACAGAGATGTAGAAAACAAAAAGGGTGTAATATAAAGCCCAACTCAGAGCAAAAAAGGTGTGGTAGATTAAAGATGGTCAAAAATTCAATCACAAAAGTTGAGTGATGGTGACTATTTACCCTCCTTTTGAGTTGGCGTTGGCGTTGGCCTTAGTGATTAGCTTGACCAATAGAAGGTGGCTGAACTACACTGAAGACTTCTGAGGCTAGGTTGTAAGAAGCCTTGCGACCTTGGCCCAAGACTCTTTGAACACTCATGGTTGGCGCCCTGAGGTACCATGTAGGAAGTCTAACTGTCCTGAGGGAGGGGCCAAGTGAAGAAGCTGTGAGACCCCATGAAAGTAAAAGCTGGACTAAAATTTGGAAAGTCATCAATGTAATAATCACATTAACAGGATAATGGAGGGGGAAAAAACCACTATCCTCTAAATAGATGCTGAAAGCATCTAACAAAATCCAAAATCCATCCATGATAAATATTCTCAGCAATGCAAACATAGAGGAGAAATTTCTAAACCCTATAAAAAGCATCTGCAAAAACTCTACTGTTAACTTTACAATCAACAGTGGAAGAGTGAATGATTTCCCCGTGATTAGGAACAAAGCAAGGACATCTGTTCTTATCACTGTAATTCTACACTGTAGTAGAAGTCCAAACCAGTGCAATAAAGCAAGAAAAAGAAAACACATACAGATGGGAAATGAAGAAGTAAAACTACCATTTTCTTTCCACAGACGACATGACTTTGTAAGGAGAATATTCTAAGAATTCTACCAGATCACTACTAAATCTAGTACGTGAGTTGAGCAATGTGTCAGAATACAAGTTTGTCAAAATTCCAAAATCAATTGAATTTTATATGCTGGAAACAAATAAATGAGGGATACAACATGTTTATTGATAGGCAGACTTAATATTAAGATATCAATTCTCCTAAAATCGATCTACAAGATTCAACACAATCACAATGCCAGATATATAAGTATAAAATGAAAAACTGATCTTAAAATTTATATGGAAATAAGACCAAGGAATATCCAAAACAATTTGGAAAAAGAATAACAAAGTTGTAGAACTTATTCTACTTGATTTTGAGACTTACTATTAAGCAATGTGATCAAGACCATATGGTCTTTGTGAAAGGATAAATGTACAAGTCAAGAAGACAGAATAAAAAGTCCAGAAACAGACCCATACATGTATGGTCATTTGATTTCTGACAAAGGTAATTCAATAGAGAGAGGATCCTTTTTTCAATTTCAATCGAACCAACTCTATAGTGTTCTAAACAGTATAAACACCATATCACAAACCAGAGCAGGGTAGACATTCCGTACTAATTATCTATAATTCATGATTTCCCAAAGTTTGATAACTGCCAACACGTACACACACACAGCAATGCTGTATGCTGATTACAGAAACAATACGCAATCAAAGAGGAAGTTCATCTGGATGGATCAATAATGCTGTATTTTCTTAAAAAAAAGATCTGACAAAATGTTCATATTTGCAATTTTGGGTATATCAGTGTTACAATATTCTTTTCTCTTTATTCCAGATTTACTTAAAGAGCAAGTAAATCACTATGATGTAAATTTGTGGACACATTCTTTTTTTGTAAAATCTTTAAAATTTTCTTTTAACTTCCTTAGGAACAGCAATCCATGGCAGATATTCATGAGAGCACTAAGACTCAAGGTCTTGCAGGGGTGCCTATGTTTGAGAAATTTCTGAACCTCCTAACTGGTCCCTCAGTGGTATGCCATTACTTGGATATCTTGTGACATCTTAACAGGCTCATTAGATCTTTCTGGGGCAGAGTAACTGGAATGTTAAGTGACTTTGAGGAAGGTTCTTGTACCTGAAGGAAATCCTATAGGGTAGATTACAACAGGCTTCCACTAAAAGCCTTTCCCATTTTACTGAGTGAAGAGGAGGTTAGGGGGTCATGCTCATTCCCCGTTATAGGAAATTGGGTCAATTTATGATATTGGGGCAAAGGAATAATTTCTCTGACTCATTACCCTGGTCATTGGTTTCCCAAAGAATGTTCTCAAGATCACTAACTTGGTGAAAAGCCCTCAGAAATTGAAACAAAAACCAAACCAAACCCAAAACCAGACTTTCATAGTCAAATACATTTAGGAAATTTTAGCTTAAACAAGTATAAACCACTTTCTTTATCTCATCCAAGAAGGGGCAGGATAGGATTCTTTTCTAAATTTATTTGTGTTTTAGAAATGTATTTGATCACATAATATCTTTTCACTGTTTTGAGAAACACACACTAACAAGATTATCTCTGATTTTTAAAATCCTTGGGTAGCCAGAGAGCAAGCTTATCTTTCTCAAAGTCATGCTAATAAATACAGGCAAGCTCTCCTTACCTACCAATGCATTGGCTCTCAAAGGTTGCTCTTTTATCTCCAATTTCTCACTAGCTGTTTCTGGATGCTAGAACAAAAAAGAAATGCTTCCTATTTCTTTCTTCTCCCACTTTCTTGAAAAAATTACAGATTACATAACCCTGGCCTTCCCCTAAGTATATTGCTGAAGATATTAAAAAACATTCCTCAGTAACTTGTGAATGGGTTTGCAGAAGCATCTCATGTTTTAGATAAACTGGAGGTTCCTTACTCTTTTTATAAATCAATTACTTTATCACTGATTTACATGACAGTTTCAGATGGCTGTCAATTTGTACTTGTGCCTAATGAATTAGTCTTAAGCTTCATTACCTCCTCTTCCATTTCCCCTGATCCCCTCTGCCATACACATAATGATGTATAAAAAAAAAAAAAACACTTCAAATATGAAAGGCAACCCACTAGGAACTTCAGGAATCTTTTTATAATCTCAAGAGTTACTTCAAAATGTGATTCCTTAATAGAACTGACTAGAAAGTCCAGAAATAAACCCAAGTACAGAGAGGAATTGAGTATACACCAAAAGTGACATTTAAATCCATGGGGAGGGACAGTTGAATAAACAGTGTTAGAACAACTAGAAAAATAGTAAAGTTAATTCTACAACTCATGCCTGACCCAAACCAAATTCCAGACACAATAGAACTTTAACTTAAAAAGTAAAACCATGGGGGAAAAAAGAGCATTCCTGTATCTTGTTTATTTGAGCTGACATAATTCATACTAAGTAATGTCTTTGTGACAGGTCAGAATGAAATTGAGGAAACTTTGGTAGGAACAGAAGGATCCAACTCTTCCACAAAGGCTGGGAAATGGTTTGGTTAGACAGAAGAGGGGAAAATTAAGTTTAATATTTACATTTTGCGACAATAATAAGGAGCTATTATGTTAATTACATAATCGAGGGGAACATATTTGGGGATAGTAGGAGCGCTGATGGAATCTAAAGTGAGAGATATTGGGTATATGACGGGGGACCAGAGGACTCTGAATGTCCAGATGAAGAGTTAACCCTTGGTTCTCTTTTTATTGGGGAACCTCTGGGAATTTATGAGCTAGGATGTAGGTTTTCTTCACCATTATTGACATTTTTGGCGAGATAACTCTTTGTCATGGGAAGCTAACCCTGTGTATGACAGGATGCTTTGCAGCATCTCTGGTCTCTACCTACTAGATGTTAGTAGCATCTTTCCCTTGACAAGTTTTGACAATCAATAATGTCTCCAAACATTGCCAGATGTCTCCCGGGTAACAAAATTATCACAGATTGAGAATAACTGAGCTCTAGGTGACAGAAAAATTGGTGTTTAAGAAGGACTGTCCAATTGTGGTTGTGTAGAATGAACAGAAAAAGGTCGGCAGGACAGGAACCCAAGAGAATGTCTTAGAGACTATCCCAGTACTTTAAGTATGATACATTGTTACAGTAGGGGCCCCTAATAAAGTATAAGTCCCTCTCTCTGTGATCTTGTATAGTCCCTTCCCGCATTGAGGGTATGTTGGCTTGCCTTGTTGGCCATGTTGGCTTTGTTGGCCATGTTGGCTTGCCTTGATCAATGGAATATCAGCAACCATGACATAAGCTGAGGCTTGAAATGCATTTGTGTGTTGGGACTTAGCCTCTTGGAACATTGTCCCCATGTAACAAAGCCCATGCTAGCCTCTTGAAGACATATGGTCTCCCTAACAACCAACACCAAATTCCAGATATGAGTGAGGCCTTCTAACACCATGCAGCCACAATGAAACCACCATGACTACATAATCTTAGGCAAGCCTGCAGAAAAACTACTTACCAACCCTGCCCAAGTGAATGACCATGAAATTATGAACAAATGAAATGGTTGTTGTTGTAAATCACTAAGTGAGTGTTGTGTTGTTATGCAGTGGTAGATCACTTAGAGTGGGCTTGGAGTAGATCATTATCACGGGAAATGAAAACATGGGTACACAAGACATTTGCAAGGATCTGTATTTCTTGATGACTTTTCAGTCAAGGGACTCAGTGAAAGGGAAAAGCAGGTCAAAAAATACAAGAATTTAGAAACTGAGGGCAATGGTCAAATTGAATTCAGGAATGAAGTTGCAGGAGCAGTCTTCAAGAAAGCATTTCTGTCTAAGCAGTTAAAAATATTAACTCATCTATTTTGAAAACTACAGATATTTAGTAATTACTAACAGTATAATGATAATAATACTTCAAAGTTTGAGTTTAACCAGTCTATTTCTAAAACTTTAAGGGCATCATCTAGCTACTACTCCATCCCTTATATAGAAAAATCAATCTTTAGAATAAACAGGAAAGCACATAAACCCAAAATCAATAACAATTTATATTGCAATAATGATAAAATTGATTTTGATGAGTTAGCTGTCCACTTGCATGGAATTATATTCACTTAGCAATTAGACTGCTAAGATGAGGGCCTCTTATGGAATGCCTCTCATAATTTACCAGTTAAATTTATAGATGATAATTATCAGTGATATTTATGGCTTGATAGATGCTAAGCATTGACTCTGTTTATTGTATTATTCAAGAATTAACAGTTCCTCAGATGGTAGCACTCAGTCTTATATTTAAGAACACCAGCCTGGAGGGATGTCTTTCCAATCCCCTACTTATTTTAATCATAATTTAAAAATCAAATTAATAAGCAATGAAGAAAATCCAGAATGAAATAAAAATGGAAATACAGAGTCATAACTAAAAGAAATGGCTGTACATCAAAGAAAGTCTAAAGCGTGGAGGGAATGGATAATGTCAATCAAGTAAAAATAACCCAAATGCATTTTCACAGGCTAATAGAATCACTGGAGGGAACATACGCATAAGTCACATGACAGAGTGAGGAGGGTCTCTTGGAAACAGGGTAAGATTGAAAAAAAAGAAAGATCAAAATGACCAAATTGTTAAGATCTTGTACCCATTAAGCAGTCAGTATTAAAGAAACAATAGCACTGCTGAAATAAGTGTTTAAAATCAAAGGGTAACATGCACTTGGACATAAGATTTCCCTAAGATTTATCTAAAAACATAAAAAAAATCACCCTAGTTTTTAACTGTCGCTGCCCGCCAAAGGATTTTGATTACTAATTCTTTCTCAGGTTGTGGAGACAAGGACAAAATTATTCGGATGCTGGCATCTGGAAGATCTATGTGATGTCTGATGTGTATTAACCAGTTGGAACTTAATGTTGGATGGACATGGATTAAGGAAAGCCAGTAAAATCAGAAAATGGGGTCTTCTGGTAAATCTCGTAGATCAGTTTGCAAGAAAACTTATATATGCAGATGTTTACCAATGTTCCGGAATAACAAGAGACTGAAATACGCATAACGTTAACCAGTTTGGAGTCCTACCCCTATCTTCCTTTGCTCCTTTTGTCCAGGTAGCTTTGCACACTCCTGCTAGCTCCTGGCTTTACCCAAGCAACCAGTGGTTTACTCCAAAGACCCTGGCAAACGCTACCACTGCAGCCCCGGTTCTGGACGGGTATCCCAAGTCCAAGAGGCCCCAACCTGGGCTCAGCCGGCTGGAGCCTGGAACAGAAGGGACAGCGGGCTCCCAAGGCATGGGAGCCAGAGCCACGCGCCTCTCCTACCTGGCTGGGTGGAGCCCCGCCCGAGCGGAAAGCCTGAGGGCCGCCCCACAGGGCGCTCAATCTCGGGCAGCTGCTGCTGCGCTGGACCTTCTTCAAAAGTTATTAAATTTAATGGGTACCAGTGTCACCTGTTAGACTCATATTTTTAAGCCACACCCCCTTGTGACTGGAGATTAACATGTACAATATTTGCCTTCCTGTGCTTGTTCAAGTGGAAAAGAGCTAAACTGAGTTGCTTCATCTGATTGTTACCATGGCAGCCAGTAACTGTTTTTGGAAAATTCCATAGCTTCTATTCCACTTCCTCATACAGCTGTTCACCTTCCCTTCCTCTCATCCAAATGCAGTAAAAATCATTTATTATCGATAATGCTGTTGGCATTATTTCAGCCAAATTAATTCTGCAGACATTAGTGAGTGCTTATTTTGTGCCAGACACTGTCGTAGGTCCTGCCCTAGGTCCCTGGGGACAAAGAGAAGGATGAGATATAGTTCATGCCTTCAAGAAGTTTATAGTGTGGGTGAAACATTTCTCAAAAATTTCATCAAAGAACATTTAAAGATAAGAGGGTTGTTTGCAAAAAATTCCATATACAGCAAACATAGCCCAATAGCAACTAGGAGCTGTCTTTGAAGCCTTGAGTTTTTATTTTTTTTAAAGTTCATGTGTGTGGGGGACAAGATGGTGGGGAACTAGGAGGAGGTGCTGTTTCAACCTGTCCCCTAAAGTGAGCTGATTACCTACCAAGGAACTCCGATCACCCATGAAATCAGCCTGAGATCAGAATTCTACATTTCAGGATCTCTGTGGGGGAGGCAGATGCCAGTGGGCAGGTAAAGCTGAATGGGAATGCCAGACTGGTATGGGAAGATAAACAGAAGGGGGAGGGAGCCACCAGAGGAGACCCATTGGAAAGTAATACCCCAATACGAGAGTGTCCTATGACTGGGGACCAGCATTAACTTGAAGTCTGATAGAAAGCACTCAAAAAGAGTAAAGGATCACAGGGGGAAATTGTGGGAATTGGAATGGTTAGGGACAGGGGCTAAAGTCCCCCACCGAGGACAGACACCCCTGGCGCTGAGCTAGAGAGAGTGCAGCTGAGAAACCAGGTCTTGGTCGCTGAGCCTCAAGGAGACCTCCTAATGGCGCTTGGCATGTGGCAGTGGCTGGGACCCTCGCGGGGCAGAAACAGCTTTTTTTGCAGTCCCCACGAGTGTGCTGTGCCACGCTAGCAGAGCCTGAGATGTGCTCCAACCCCTCCCCTGAGAGAGGTGGGCGGCGACACCAGCCTGGTGCTCTGGGACCCGGAAAGTCTGAGTGCTCCCAGCCCAAGCCAGCAGGAAAATCTCAGTGTGAGATCACTGCTTGGAACCTCTCTGGTGGTCTGGAGCTGCCCAGAGAGCTGCCTCTCTTGTGGTTTTGAGTACAAGGAGGACACATAGGTATCCCCAGAGATGATGGCTGGGAACCTGCTCAGAAGCACCCAGAGGGGAACGGACTGGGGCTTCTCTCTGGGAGGGAGGTCTGGGTGCAGTTTGCTTTGCTCTAAACCTCCAAGAACCATCCGGAGCTGCCAAGGGGAGAGAAAACAAAGGAACAGACATAAAAACCTCCAGAGAACAAAAGCCTGAAGGCCCAGGTTCCTCAGAGCCCACACCCTGGAGGGGGGGAGGGAGGACTGAACTCAGGAAACACTGCCTGAAAACCCACGTGGCAGGCTCCTCCTCCAGAAATCCAACTGGCCCAGAAGAGAACAATCATAGTTCTACTACTTCATAGATACAACGTTTAATTTTTGATTCATTCCCACTATTCTTGTTCATTTTTTAATTTTTTAAATCTTTTTTATTTTTTTATATAGATTTTTTTAGCCTACTTACCATCACAGTGAGATGTCCAGTACATCAAATTCCATAACAACCTTATAAACTGAACTTTTTGGTACATATACCCATGTTTTTCTTTTGCTTTTCTATTATTTAATTTTTTTAAAAAATTTCACTTTAGTTTAGATCATACTTTTCTTTACTTTTATTTGCTTATTCCTATAGAGTTAAACTTCGAGGTAATCCCCTTTCCCCAATCAATGATACCCCTATAGGTAAACCAAATTTTAATCCCGTTATCTTGGGAAAGTTATATCCTTTAAAAAGGATATCAAGATACATCCAGGAAGAATCAAAATAACCTTCCTCGTGCACACTGAGAATTTACAAACACTCTCCCATCTTTTTCTCCTACCAGCATTTTTGTATACTTGTGTTTGTCCTGGTAGTATATAAATCTTATACTTAGGGTTCTTTTTGACGAGGTTCTTTTTGTTTGTTTGTTTGTCTGTTTGTTTCTTTGTTTTGCTTATACATATATATGTATATATTTTTTTCTTCTCTTGTCATATGCTTTTATCAGTCTTTTTTGTTTGTCTGTTTTTGTTTGTATACTTCACAAACCTTATGTTGGGGCCCATTTTGGCTGAGCCTTCTCTTTTATCCTTCTTTCTTTTTCCTGTCTCTCTCTCTCTCTCTCTCTCTCTCTCTTTCTGCTTTCTCTCTTTCTTTTCTTTTATTTCGGTGGGGACTCTTGATTGCTCAGAAGCATTTCAGGGTGCACGTTCAATGCACCAAGGTCGATATAGCCAGCTACAACAATTCAGCCATCTCTCACCAAAATGACTAGGAGTAGCAATGCCCAGGAGAAGAAAAATTCAGAGGATGGGCCCTCTGCAATAGAGCTAATGGCTACTGACAGAGACATTATGCTGGAAAGGGAATGCAGGCTAACAATTATCCAGGCAATAGCTAGGTTGGAGACAGCCATGGACGACCAAACGGAATTGATTAGGGCAGAACTGAAAGCCACCAGGGATGATGTTCACAATATTAGGGCAGAACTGAAAACCACCAGGGATGATGTACACAAGGCTTTCAATGAGTTCCAATCTAATCCAAATTCTCTAAAAGCTAGGGTAACTGAGACAGAAGATAGAATTAGTGATCTGGAGGACAAACAGATAGAGAGAAAGGATCAGGAGGGAGCCTGGATCAAACAGCTGAGAAGCCACGAAAACAGAATCAGGGAAATAAATGATGCCATGAGACATTCCAACGTCAGAATTATTGGAATACCTGAAGGGGAGGAGAAAGAAAGTAGTCTAGAATATATTGTCGAACATGTTCTTCATGAAAATTTTCCAAATATCGCAAATGGAAAAAGCATTCATATACTAGAGGCAGAACGGTAACCCCCTCAAGATTTTAGATTCTCAAAACACCTCGAGACACCTGATAGTAAGAATGAGGAATTATAATTCTAGAGAAACTCTCTTGAAGGCAGCTAGGACAAATAAACTCCTTACATACAGAGGAAAGCCCATAAGAATAACGTCAGACCTGTCCACAGGACCCTGACAAGCCAGAAAGGGCTGGCAAATATATTCAGGGCACTAAATGGGAAAAACATGCAGCCAAGAATACTTTATCCAGCAACAGTGACATTCAAAATGGATGGAGATATAAAAAGTTTCCAAGACCAGCAAGGCTTAAATGAGTTTGCAAACACCAAGCTGACACTACAGGAACTATTAAGAGGGGTTCTATAAAAGAGGAAAAACCCCAAGAATATCATTGTTCAGAAATATAGAGAAAATCTACAGAAAGAAAGACTTCAAAGGTAACACAATATCAATAAAAACCTATCTATTAATAATCACTCTCAATGTGAATGGCATAAATGCGCACATAAAATGACGCAGGGCTGTAAATTGGATAAAACGACAGGACACATCCATATGTTGTCTACAGGAGACCCATTTTGAACCTAAGGATACACCCAGATTGAAAGTGAAGGGATGGAGAAACATCTTTCAGGGCAATGGGCCCCAAAATAAAGCCAGAGTAGCGATTCTCATATCAGATAAATTAGATTTTAAACTAAAGACTGTAGTCAGAAATACAGAAGGACACTACATCATTCTTAAAGGGACTATCCACCAAGATGATCTAGCAGTAAATATCTATGCCACCAATATGGGCGCAGCCAATTACATAAGAAAACTATTAATCAAGATAAAGAGTCATATTGATATGAATACATTGATAGTAGGAGATCTTAACATGCCTCTCTCAGTAATAGACAGATAACCCATGCAGAAAATCAGTAAAGAAACAAAAGCATTGAATGACACATTGGACCAGATGGACCTCATACATATATACAGAACATTCCACCCTAAAACAAAAGAATACTCATTCTTCTCAAGTGCACATGGAACCTTTTCCAGAATAGACCACATACTGGGTCACAAATCAGGACTCAGCCGATACCAAAAGATTGAGATTGTTCCCTGCATATTCTCAGATCACAATGCTTTGAAACTGGAGCTCAACCACAAGGAAAAGTTTGGAAGGTATTCAAACACCTGGAAGCTAAAGACCACCTTCCTTAAGAATGCTTGGATCAACCAGGAGATCAAAGAAGAAATTAAACAATTCATGGAAACCAATGAGAATGAAGACACGTCAGTCCAAAACCTATGGGATACACCAAAGTCGGTCCTAAGGGGGAAATACATAGCCATCCAAGCCTTCTTCAAAAAAATTGAAAAATCCAGAATACAAGAGCTGTCTCTACATCTTAAAGAACTGGAGAATTGGACAACTATATGTAGAAGAATGAAACTCGACCATTCTCTTACACCGTACACAAAGACAAACTCGAAGTGGATAAAGGACCTCAATGTGAGACAGGAATCCATCAGAATCCTAGAGGAGAACATAGGCAGTAACCTCTTTGATATCAGCCACAGCAACTTCTTTCAATATATGTATCCAAAGGCAAAGGAAACAAAAGAGAAAATGAACTTTTGGGACTTCATCAAGATCAAAAGCTTCTGCACAGCAAAGGAGACAGTCAACAAAACAAAGAGGCAACCCATGGAATGGGAGAAGAATTTTGCAAATGACAGTACAGACAAAAGGTTGATATCCAGGATCTATAAAGAACTTCTCAAACTCAACACACAGAAACAGATAATCATATCAAAAAATGGGCAGAAGATATGAACAGACACTTCTCCAATGAAGACATACAAATGGCTATCAGACACATGAAAAAATGTTCATCATCACTAGCCATCAGGGAGATTCAAATTAAAACCACATTGAGATACCACCTCACACCAGTTAGAATGGCCAAAATTAGCAAGACAGGAAACAACGTGT
>PISX010032283.1:0-16422 GCA_004024625.1 Mellivora capensis
TTTTTTCTGAATGTAAGTCCTGTTGGTTTTAAAGCCAGGTGTTTTGGGGGCTTATCTCTCCAGTGCAGGTCCCAAGGGTTGGAGTGGCTAATGTGGGGTAAAAAACCCTTGCTTCTCAGTGAGAAGCTCTGTATTTGTGAGATCACTCTCAACTCCTTCTGTTTGTGGGCTGGCATCCCAGGGGTGTGTATTTTGGCAAGACCATGTCTTTGCTTCCCCTACCCATTTAATGTGGTTTGTTAATCTTTTTTTTTTTTAATTTGTTTTTTTTTTTTTTTTGAGTGGGGCTAGAGAGGGGCAGAGGAAGAGGGAGGGAGAGAATCATAAGCAGGATCCAGGCCCAGCATGGAGCCCAATGCAGGGCTCTGATCTCACAACTTGGAGATCATAACCTGAACCAAAATCAAGAGTTGGGTGCTTAACCAACTGAACCACCCAGGGACACCAGTATTTTAATATTTTTCTCTGGATGATCTGTTCAGCTAATTTTGTTTTTTTTTTAAGGGGGAATTGTTGCATGTATAGATACAGATTTGTTGTATGCATTGGAGGAGGTGAGTTCAGGATTCTCCTTTACTACTATCTTGAACCACCTCTGATCTTGTTCACTCTTAAGATATTTGACTAAGAATATTGTTAAGTATAGGCATTCAGGAGACTTGGGGGACAAAGATACCACAAATGGTCCTTGGTAAGATTTGGGGGTATTAGTTGACTTTAAAATATTAAGATTGATACTACCTTTAGAAGTAATTTTGGACCAAAAATGTTGAAAAACATAACTAAAAGTCAAATAGGCTTAAAATGAGATTTAAAAGTCTAATCTGTACCCAAATGACATGATTAATCCTCATGTTTAAAGAGCATGTTACTGTAAACCAAAATTTGCTTAATCTGTACTGACAGTTAATTATAACAGTACTTATATGGATGGAGTAAGGCAAGCACAGCAAGAATTAGTTTTTAAATGTGAAGTTAATGAACTGAACCCTCTGTATCTGAAAACCTGTCATATATGCTTATGAAATGGGGCATAATATTCCCATATAGAAAGGCTGAGAATGACTCAGTTTTTTAGCTATACTAATTATTTCTATTTTTCTACTCCCCTTTTAATTTTTAGCCACCAAATTTAAGGGATGCTTCTCTATAATTTTATTTCTGATATTTAAGACAGTTGACTTTCTTGTAACCATGTTTTATGCTAACTTAGTAAGGCTATTTTCTCTGTTATCCACCTACCTCTTTGGCTGTTCCTTTTCAACCATTTTTTATTGGTTTCTCTTTCTCTGCCCTTAACATCTAAGTAAAGAAGATTTGGCCTTTTGACTAATTTTTTTTTTTGCCTTATTGTTCTCAGGCAATTTCATCCATGGCCATAACTTCCATTACTGTCTATTAATTTATTCAACAAATATTTATTGAACGCATACTGTATACCAAGCTCTGTTTTAGGTGCTTGGGATATGTGAATGAACATAACAAAGATGGCTGTTCAAATTTTAGCAAGGGAAAACAGCACAGAATGAAAATAGAAAAAAAAGGCAAATTTTATAATATGTTAGAAGATTTGCTAAGAAAAAAAGCAAAAGTAGAGCAGTATAAGAAGTATGGAAATGCTAGGGGTGTATATGAGGGCATTTTCCAATTTTAAATTGGATTATAGGACAGGACATTACTGAAAGGTGACATTTGAGTAAAGAAGAAGGAGATGAAGAAGTTAACTATTTAGATATTTAAGCATCCTAAGGCAGGAGTGTTCCTGGAGTGGTGAAAGAGAAGAGTGAGGGAGCCATTGTGGCTGAAAGAGTGAAAAGGGTGAGGAGCAGCAGGAAACAAAGACAAAGATAATGGGATGCCACATCATGTAGATCCTTATAGATCACTGAAAAGAATTCCATCTTTTACTCTAAATGGAATGGAGGAGCCATTGGAGATTTTGAATAGAAAAGCAGTGTGATCTTACCTCTGTTGAGAATTTGTTTGAGATATGAGGAAGAAAATTACTTAGTACAAGGCAATAACAGTAGAAATGGTCGGATTCTGTATATTGTTTGAAGGTAGAAACAACAGATATCCTGACAGATAAGATGTGAATATAAGAGAAAGACACATCAAGGATGATGCTATCTAGCTATCTGCTGTACATGGGTATCCCTTAGGCAATGTAAACTCTTATGTCCCAAACTGAATTTTTAGGTCCTTCGTAAAAATCTTGATAGATTTGTGGCATGACCATTGTGGTAGGCTGGATAATGGCCTCTCAACTTGGCAAAAGGGATTTTGCAGATGTAATTAATAAAGGTAATGATCTTGAGATGGGAGATTATGCAGGTGGACCCAGTATAATCACAAGGACCCTTATATGATGTGTCAGAGAAAAATAGAATCAGGGTCAGTGAAGGAATTATGACTCTACAGTGCTGGCTTTGAAGATGAAGAAGAGGTCATGAAACAAGGAATGCAGGAAGCCTCCAGAAGCTGGTAAGGAAACCCATTCTCCCATACAGGCCCTAGAAAGAACCAGGCCTACTGACGTCTTGATTTTAGCCCAGTAGCTTCATTTTGGACTTCTGACTTCCAGAACTAAAAAATAATACATTTGTTATCATTTAAAGCCACTAAGTTTGTGGAAATTTGTTACAAGAGGAAACTAATGTAACTATCAATCAGTCTTAAAATTTAGAAATTTGAGATATCAGCCACAGCAACTTCTTTCCAGATAGGTCTCCAAAGGCAAATGAAACAAAAGCAAAAATGAACTTTGGGGACTTCGTCAAGATCAAAATCTTCTTCACAGCAAAGGAAACAGTCAACAAAACAAAGAGGCAACCCACGGAATGGAAGAAGATACTTGCAAATGATAGTACAGACAAAAGGTTGATATCCAGGATCTATAAAGAATTTCTCAAACTCAACACACACAAAACAGATACTCATATCAAAAAATGGGCAGAAGATATGAACAGACACTTCTCCAATGAAGACACACAGATGGCTATCAGACACATGAAAAAATGTTCATCATCACTAGCCATCAGGGAGATTCAAATTAAAACTCCATTGAGATACCACCTTACACCAGTTAGAATGGCCAAAATTAGCAAGACAGGAAACAACGTGTGTTGGAGAGGATGTGGAGAAAGGGGAACCCTCTTACACCATTGGTGGGAATGCAAGTTGGTGTAGCCACTTTGGAGAACAGTGTGGAGATTTCTTAAGAAATTAAAAATAGAGCTTTCCTATGACCCCACAATTGCACTACTGGGTATTTACCCCAAAGATACAGGTGTAGTGAAAAGAAGGGCCATCTGTACCCCAATGTTTATAGCAGCAATGGCCACGGTCACCAAAATGTGGAAAGAACCAAGATGCCCTTCAACGGACGAATGGATAAGGAAGATGTGGTCCATATACACTATGGAGTATTATGCCTGCATCAGAAAGGATGAATACCCAACTTTTGTATCAACATGGACGGGACTGGAAGAGATTATGCTGAGTGAAATAAGTCAAGCAGAGAGAGTCAATTATCATATGGTTTCACTTATTTGCAGAGCATAACAAATAACACGGAGGACATGGGGAGATGGAGAGGAGAAGGGAGTTGAGGGAAATTGGGAGGGGGAGATGAGCCATGAGAGACTATGGACTCTGAAAAACAACCTGAGGGTATTGAAGGGGCAGGGGGTGGGAGGCTGGGGGAGTGAGGTGGTGGGTATTATGGAGGGCACGCATTGCATGGAGCACTGGATGTGGTGAAAAAACTATGAATTCTGTTATGCTGAGAAGAAATTTTTTTAAAAATTTAGAAATTTGAAATTAACTCTTTCTCTGATGCTCTGCTTCTAATCACTCACTATGTTTTGTTATTCTATTTAATAATATATCTTCCTTCTATTGCTACTTAGTTTTTTTTAAAGATTTTTATTTATTTATTTGACAGACAGAGATCATAAGTAGGCAGAGACAGGCAGAGAGAGAGGAGGAAGCAGGCTCCCTGCCGAGCAGAGAGCCCGATGTGGGGCTCGATCCCAGGACCCTGAGACCATGACCTGAGCCAAAGGCAGAGGCTTAACCCACTGAGCCACCCAGGCACCTTGCTATTTAGTTTAAGTTCTCATTATGTCTTACCAGGACAGTTGTGCTATCAAAGAATAGTCAGAAGTAGGAGACGATGATGGCAGAGAAGAATTTTTCTTTCTCTTAAAACTATTATATACATGGAAGCTAAGTTAGCAATGAGTGCCTGTTATGCAAATTCAGTTTCAAGCAATTCTCCAGTCACCTACCTCTTTTCAATAAAATTTTTTCCATAACCCTTTTCCTGTGGAAGTTCTGGAGTTGCTAATGTACCTGGAGTGTTTGAGCAGTCTACTGACTGGTCTCCTTGCTTCTGGTCCCAGCCTCCCTTTCCAGTGTAATCTTCAAATGGGAGCTGATGAATCTTTTTCATGCTACAAATCTGATTTTCACTGGTTAGGCATCACTTATGGTGTAAATATTAAATTGCTTAGCATGGCCTACAAAGTACTTTAAGATTTCACTTCTAGGCTTCATCTTTATCTACTACCCAATTTCCTATCTTACTTTTTAGCAATTGCAGAATTATCTAGACAATTGTTGTGGACAATTCTGATAATTACTGGATGCAACATGTTGTTTGTATCTTCTTTGGTTCTTGTCATCTGCCTCTGCCTAGATTACTTCAAGAGCTAAAGGAAGAGGAAACTTCATTTCATCTTTTAAAAATCAATTTAAGACATCTTCTCTTCTGAGAGCTTTCTTAGGTATCTGCTCCTTTCCAGTAGTGTTAACTTCTTTCTCCATTTTACCTGCACATGCTTCTATTTTTGCATTTATATAGTATAAGTAATTTTTATGGTTCACTTACTAGTCTGTGACCTTTCCAAAATCAGGAAATATGGCTATTTGGCTTTGTATTCCCCCAAAGTAACACAGTCTTTGGCACTTAAGAAAGTACTTAGTAAATGATTATTGTTATTTTAGCTGAATGGTATCATGAATGGTATCATGAATGGTATAACTACTTATGGTCTGTCCTACAGTGGCATTTAGATTATTATTGCAGTTTTATTGTAAATATGAACAAACTTAAGTTCCTTTCCCTCATTAGTTCTATCTCCTCTCCTCCAGGGACCTATTTAGACACTTCATTATTATAATGGGGAAATTATAGTGTTGGAGTGTATCCCGTAAATGGTGACCAAAAGATGATGCTGCTGTAAGAATAAAGAACAGCAGATAATAGGAAACTTAAGGTATTCATTATGGGGACATAATAGCTGCGTTCAAATATTTGAGAGGTTTTCATGTAGGAGAGAAAATAAATAGACTTTGTTCCTTGTAGCTCTGGGGGCAGAATTGGAGAAATGGAGACAGATTTCTGTGCATGATGAGTAAGAAGAATCTAATAAAGCTGCATAAAAATCTACTTTATATTTAAACAAAACCTTGATTGAACTCTTGCAATGTATCTATATAGTTCTAGACACTGAGGATTCAATGTTGAGGAAGTAATCACAGTTTTTCCTTTCATGGACCTTACTTTTAATGACAATGGATAGTGAGCAGACAAATCAATGAAAAAAAAAAAAGAAAGCAGCAGCAAATGAACATATACTGATCGATGCTGTGCAGAGAATTAAAAATAGTGTTATAATAATGAATGAGTGACTTCTTTAGATGGCGAGACCAGAGAAGGCCTCTTTGAAGAGATGACATTTATACTGTATTCCACCTGATAAAAAGGAGCTAGTTATAGGAAGATCTGAGTGAAGAAATTTCTGGGTAGAGAGAACAGTTATTTTATTATTTCTTAATTTTAGTTTTAAAAATTTGAGTATAGTTGGCACACAATGTTTCATTAGTTTCAGGTGTACAACCCAGTGACTCAACAAGTTTATACATTATGCTATGCTAACATGTATAGCTACCATCTCTCACCATACAATGCTGTTACAGTATCATTAACTATATTCCCTGTCCTGTGCCTTTTATTCCTGTGACTTATTCATTCCATAACTGGAGGCTTCTATCTCCCATTCCCCTTCACTCATTTTACCCATCCCCTTAACCCCCGTCCCTCTGCAACCATCAGTTTGTTCTCTGTATTTATGGGTCTATTTCTGCTTTTTCTCTATTTATTCATTTGTTTTGCTCTTGAGATTCCACATATGAATGAAATCATATGTTATTTATCTTTCTCAGTCTGACTTATTTTGCCTGTAGGTAATCATCATTACATGACCTTCAGGCAGGAATGAAATTGAAGATATTCAAGAAACAGAAAGATCTGGGTGGCTGGAATGTAGTGTTCAAGGGGAAGAATGACATGAGATTGGATTTGGTTGATATAGTGAGAGACCAGATTATGTAGGACTTTTTTAAAAAAATGGGTACTGAGTTTGAATTTTATTTCACTTGTAGTGGGAAAGATTTGGAGGATTTTAAGCCTGGGTGATATAACGTATTTCACATTTTTATAAGGTTGTTCAGGCTTCTGAGTCAAGAATAGATTATAGGGGTTGAGAGGGAAGAGTGGAAGATGAAAGACTCTTTTATAGTCTATAGCAGTTGTGCAGGTAAGAGATGAATGTGGCTTCATCTAGGTTAAAAATGGAGGAAAGAAAAGTGTAATTGGGGTATGTTTTAGAGATAAAGTCAAAAGGACTTACTAATGTGTTGATGAAAGAAAGAGAAGAATCAAGAATAAATCCTGGGTTTCTGTCTTGAGCAAAGGATAGAACAAAAGGGACCATTAGTCAGGTAGGGAATTCAGGGGAAGGAGCAGTTTGACAGGGAGAGAGTGAGTTAGATAAATATTCTGTTTTATTTCTCTTAAGATTGAGATGATTTGTGGAGATGTTGAGTAGAGAACTTTATATAGAAGGATTCTGGAGCTCAGAGGAAAGGTCAGGGCTGGAGAGAGAGACTGGGGAGTCAGTGGCATACACATAATATTTAAAGTCACGAGACTAGGTAAAATCTTTGAGGGAAACAGAAGAGGCATGGCTGGGAAACAGAAGTATCCCTGGGCAAAGGAATGGTTTACCTCACAAAATAGGTAACTACCACTAGAGTTTTCAAGTAGAGACCATATTAGCATCAAACAGAGATGTTCAACATAGAGATGCTGCCCAGGGTGGAAGTTTGCTAATGAATTCATAGATCCCATCTGAATCTAAGTAAGATTCTATGATTCTGAAAGATTCAGATGATGTTGTGGTACATAGAAATGGATAATAATGTATTTTACTGTGTGGATGTATCTAAGTCAAGATTTCTTGATTTTTAAAACTGTCACTTAAGACAGTTGTTAATGGCACTGTATCATATCCCACTGTGTGTTTCTGTTCATTTCATTTTCCTTCCACTCCTTTCAGTTTTCCCCTTTTGCTTCCCATTTAAAAGTTTAAAAAATGTATCTTCTCTTCCTCTGTTTTACTCCATTTTTCTTTTCCTTGGGCCTGCCAGGGACACACATAGGCATTACTTAGCCCAGCTAGTGACACTAGAACCTGCTGCTCTTTGTAAAAGTTAAAGATATAACGGTCCTTAAAACAACCAAAAGGTGCTATTTGGGGGTTTTATTTACTGATATTCCAGACTGCAGCTATTAGTTCATGTACTTGGGTGATCATTAAGCAAAGCAATCTAGTGGTTCTCCAATATCACAGTGATACATAATCAAGAGAACAGCTGCTTCAGGCAGAATCTAAATTGGTTTAGACTTTAACTGATCTTATCTGTCTTGTTTTTTACTCCATTCTTGCTCCTATCATTGTGCTTAGCTAGTATAGTGCCTTATACATAGTAAGGTGGTATATAAATAATTTGTTGAATGAGTGAACAAATGCACATTGGTTCTAATCAAACTATTACCCAATACCGTAGAGTGAGTTAGAGACACTGCAAACTAAGTAACTTTAGAATCTATATTATGGACTTTCCAAAGAGTACATTGAATATTTAATCCAAAAGATCCTAGTAGTATTCATTAGCTAGCTTGACATTTCAGAGTACGTTGAAAATTTTGTTCTAGAACTGACTTCATCAGGTATTTTACTTCATTGTGCTTACTCTTGAAGAATTTGGAGTTAAATTTATCAATGTTTGACATACAAAAAGGGAATTATTATGTTTAATAACTATTACTAAGTGAATATGTATATATATTCTGAATTATACTTTGAAAGTCATTTTATACACACACACACACACACACACACATATATATATATATATATATATGTTATTGGTATGCTCAAGAAGAGATCACAGTATTACCCAAAATAGTGTTTTTGTCTAGTTAGAGAAATCTAAGTTGTTGAACATGCCATTACCTTGTGCACTAACATGTAAACTTTATAGCGCAGAACCTCTAGAAATTTATTGGTACATAATAATGTGTGTAGAGGGGGAATTATTGAATCAATAATGAAGGAATGAAGGAGTAAACAAATGAATGAGCAATCAAGTCAGGATTCCTTATCCATATATAGCCACTATGCATATTCATTTTAGAAAAAAAGAAGTAAAATAATCTCCTAAAGAGAAATTTTCTCCTTTTATAGTGAAAACATGAGATTATTACCTCCATATCAGTGCCAGGTTACAGCTTCTGTCTTGAACATAGTCCTTTGTCTTCTTGAGAAGCAGTTCCACAAAGTCAGGGTTACCTTTTCTGGCAAAAACCCAGTACAGAATTGTATTCACACATATTTCGGTAAATTCAAGATTAAAATTTAGTTCAAAACGGTATCCTGATTTTTCCACAAATGCAATATAATCTGAGAGTAGTATGTCAAACCCATCCAAGTCGACATACCTCAGAATTTTTGCCAGGGTTCTGTAAATCCTAGGCTCATAACAGTGATATCCCCACTGACCCAAAAACTGCAAGGATGGTCGTTTAACAATTTTGTCAATGAGATTGCAGAATATATTGCTTCTTGGACAAGAAGTCTTACGACATAATTTAGAAGATTTACTCATTGCTATTTATGGCAAAAATATAGAAATAAAAATCACAGGCAGTCATACTGTAATCCTTCAGTTACATATTTTGATAATGTGATAGGCTTTACTCCACAGACAGGAAGTGCCCTTTAAACTGTAGCCAGAAAAAATATCATAAGAAATATTACCATAAAGTACTGGGTGACATCACAATAGATGGTGATCTGTCATCAGCATAGGTCAGAAATTTGGGATCTTGTATGTGACTGGTGACATTTGAGAGAGACATATTGGACATAAATGGCATGTGTAATAGCTAAGAGCTAATATTTTAAAATCTAAAGTTTCAGCTCAAGCCGGAATATATTTTTGTGAAGTACTGAAAGCACGGTCTATACATTTGACAAAATAATATTAATAACCAGGTTGATTATTCCTTTTAGGCTGTCTTGTTCAGCATGAGTACTGCATGTTCTCACTTAAACTTCATAGGATGTTTTCTCTGCTTTATAGCTGAGGAGATAGAGACATAGAAAGTTTATGACACCTGCCAAAAGGCATTATATTTCTTCTCAGAAAAGCTGCCATTCATTATTAAACAACATTTGGAAACTTTGCTTTAGAATATAGAAATTTATAGAACTTATTCCTTTAAAAAATTAGGCAGAACATACACAGCTTGGACATCAAAGGTGTTTCAAGCTTGATGTGGCATCCTTGCCCCAGTAAAATAAAGGGGAAATATGGTTGTTTTGTAGTTTGTGCTTCAGCCACCTTTCTGTTAAATTTAATAACTTTGGGTGTATTTATTAGCAATTTTTAAGGTACTTAAATGTTTTCTTTTTCCTTTTGAATATTTTTCATGAAATCAGAGATAATAATACCTCTTTAGTAAAGGGAAATTGTAGCTTTGGGTTTACTATAATTTACTTCCACTAATAACAAATTTAGTTCTCTAAAAGCTCTAAACTCTCTTTTCCCAGGATAACAGGAAAAACTAATAACTATTGTCATCTTTCTGAAAACCAGGAGTTTTGTTATTTTCCTCTATTTTCTTTCTCTTTTTATTTTCTCCACTTCAAAAAATATATTTTAAGTGAAATATTTTTATTGATTTCTTACATAAGGGTCTTAAAAAATTGCAACATAATAGAACCAGTGAAAATTATTCCTGGGATAATCATGTTGACAGTTTTATGTATGATCTTAAATATTTTTATGCTTATGTATATAAATAGATGTATCATTATATACTTTGCTCTTTTTATACAAATGGAATAATATTATAACTGGTTCTATGAACTGCTTTATATTTATATAATAATGTATCATTGGTACCTTTGTATGACCATTTATAATAATAGTCAACTGTTATGTATTACTTACCATATACCAGGAACTGTTTTAAGTACTTTATTAACTCCTTTAATCCTTATATCAACTCCACAGATAAGGAAGTTAAGATGCAAAGCCTAAGTGACTTTCCCAAGATGATATGTCTAGTAAGTGGTTAAGTTAGCACTTGAACACAGGCCGGATGTTGCCAGACCTATTACCTCTACTTTCTCTGCTTCTCAAAAAAGAGAGACCTACTTTTCCATTTGTATGGCTAGTTTATGAATAGTGGTCATGAGTAAGAGCTCTGCACTTATATTTCAAAAACATAAAGACACAGATAGTAGATTCATCCTGCTTTTGGGGAAAAAAAAGTGCCATTAACGTAGTAACAGTGTATATCTCTGCTTGTATAAATTTCACTGATTTTTCTTCGTTTTTCATTATAATTTTCCTTATGATTTGAATGTCAATGAATTTTTTTTTTACTTTTTAAAAAATTAAGATATAATGTATTATTAGTGCCAGGGGTAGAGGTCTGTGAATCGTCAGGCTTACGCATTTCACAGCACTCACTATAGCACATACCCTCCCCAATGTCTATAACCCAACCACCCTCTCCCTACCTCCTTACCCCTAGCAACCCTCCGTTTGCTTTGTAAGATTAAGGTCTCTTATAATTTGTCTCCCTCCCAATCCCATCTTGTTTCATTTTTTCCTTCCCTACCCCCAAGCCCCCCACTTTGCCTCTCAAATTCCTCATATCATAGAGATCATATGATAATTGTCTTTCTCTGATTGACTTATTTTGCTTAGCATAATACCCTCCAGTTCATCCACGTTGTTGCAAATGGCAAGATTTCATTTCTTTTGATGGCTGCATTTATCTGTTGATAGGTGTCTAGGTTCTTTCCATAGTTTGGCTATTGTGGACATTGCTGCTATAAATATCCGGGCCCTTTCAGATCACTACATTTGTATCTTTAGGGTAAATACCCAGTAGTGCAATTGCTGGGTCATAGGGTAGCTCTATTTTAAACTTTTTGAGGAACCTCCATGCTGTCTTCCAGAGTGGTTGCACCAGCTTGCATTCCCACCAACAATGTAGGAGGGTTCCCCTTTCTCCACATCCTCACCAGCATCTGACTTTTTAATTTTTCCTGACTTGCTAATTTTAGCCATTCTGACTGGTGTGAGGTGGTATCTCATTGTGGTTTTGATTTGTATTTCCCTGATGCCAAGTGATGTGGAGCACTTTTTCATGTGTCTGTTGGCCATTTGGATGTCTTCTTTGCAGAACTGCCTGTTCATGTCCCCTGCCCCTTTCTTGATTGGATTATTTGTTCTTTGGGTGTTGAGTTTGATAAGTTCTTAATAGATTTTGGATACTAGCCCTTTATCTGATATGTCATTTGTGAATATCTTCTCCCATTCTGTCAGTTGTCTTTTGGTTTTGTTGGCTGTTTCGTTTGCTGTGCAAAAGCTTTTGATCTTGATGAAATCCCAATAGTTCATTTTTGCTCTTGCTTCCCTTTTCTTTGGTGATGTTTCTAGGAAGAGTTGCTGCGGCTGAGGCCGAAGAGGTTGCTGCCTGTGTTTTCTTCAAGGATTTTGATGGATTCTTTTCTCACAATGAGGTCTTCCATCCATTTGGAGTCAATTTTTGTGTGTGGTGTAAGGAAATGGTCCAGTTTCATTTTTCTGCATGTGGCTGTCCAATTTTCCCAACACCATTTGTTGCAGAGACTGTCTTTTTTTTCATTGGATATTCTTTCCTGCTTTGTCAAAGATTAGTTGACAATAGAGTTGAAGGTCTATTTCCGGGCTTCCTATTCTGTTCCATTGATCTATATGTCTGTTTTTGTGCCAGTACCATACTCTCTTAATGATGACAGCTTTGCAATAGAACTTGAAGTCTGGAATTGTGATGCCATCAACTTTGGCTTTCTTTTTCAACATTCCTCTGGTTATTTGAGGTCTTTTCTGGCTCCATATAAATTTTAAGATTATTTGTTCCATTTCTTTGAAAAAAAATAGATGGTATTTTGATAGGAATTGCATTAAATGTGTAGATTAATTTGAACACAGCATAAGTAGCATATACATTTTCACAGTATTTGTTCTTCCAATCCATGAGCATGAAACATTTTTCTACCTATTTCTGTCTTCCTCAATTTCTTTCATGACTGCTTTATAGTTTTCTGAGTACAGATTCTTTGCCTCTTTGGTTAGGTTTATTCCTAGGTATCTTATGGTTTGGGGTGCAATTGTAAATGGAATGGACTCCTTAATTTCTCTTTCTTCTGCCCTGTTGTTGGTGTATAGAAATGCAACTGATTTCTGTGCATTGATTTTATATCCTGACACTTCACTGAATTCCTATATGAGTTCCAGCAGTTTTGGGGTGGAGTCTTTTGGATTTTCCACATAAAGTATCATATCATCTGCAAAGAATGGTAGTTTAACTTCTCCTTTGCTGATTTGGATTCCTTTAATTTCTTTTTGTTGTCTGATTGCTGAGGCTAGGACTTCTAGTACTATGTTGAATAGCAGTGGTGATAGTGGACATCCCTGCTGTGTTCCTGACCTTAGCGGAAAAGCTCTCAGTTTTTCCTCCATTAAGAATGACCTTCACTGTGGGTTTTTCGTAGATGGCTTTGAATATATTGAGGTATGTATGCTCTATCCCCACTGCCTGTTTTTGATCAAGAAAGGATGCTGTACTTTGTCAAATGCGTTTTCAGCATCTATTGAGAGTATCATATGGTTCTTGTCCTTTCTTTTATTAATGTATTGTGTCCCATTGATTGATTTGTGGATGTTGCACCAACCTTGTAGCCCAGGAATAAATCCCACTAGGTTGTGGTGGATGATCCTTTTAATGTTCTGTTGGATCCTATTGGCTAATATTTTGGTGAGGATTTTTGCATCTGTGTTCACCAAGGATATTGTTCTGTAATTCTCCTTTTTGATGGGGTCTTTGTCTGCTTTTGGGATCAAGGTAATGCTGGCCTCATAAAATGAGTTTGGAAGTTTTCCTTCCATTTCTATTTTTTGGAACAGTTTCAGGAGAATAGGTGTTAATTCTTCTTTAAATGTTTGGTAGAATTCCCCTGGGAAGCCATCTGGCCCTGGGCTCTTGTTTGGTGAGAGGTTTTTGATGACTGTTTCAATCTCCTTACTGGTTAGAGGTCTCTTCAGGTTTTCTATTTCCTCCTGGTTCAGTTTTGGTAGTTTATAGATCTCTAGGAATGCATTTATTTCTTCCAGATTGTCAAATTTGCTGGTGTATAGTTGCTCATAATACATTCTAATAATTGTTTGTATTTCTTTGGTATTGGTTATACTCTCTCCTCTTTCATTCATGATTTTATTAAATTGGTTCCTTTCTCTTTTCTTTTTGATAAGTCTGGCCAGGGATTTATCAATCTTATTAATTCTTTCACAGAACCAACTCATAGTTTTGTTGATTTGTTCTGCTGTTTTATTGGTTTCTGTTTCATTGATTTCTGCTCTGATCTTTAGTATTTCTCTTCTCCTGCTGGATTTAGGCTTTCTTTGCTGTTCTCTCTCCAGCTCCTTTAGGTGTAGGGTTAGGTCATGTACTCAAGACCTTTCTTGTTTCTTAAGAAAGGCTTGTATTGCTATATATTTTCCTCTCAGGACTGTCTTTGCTATGTCCCATAGATTTTGAACAGTTGTGTTTTCATTTTCATTTGTTTCCATGAATTTTTTCAATTCTTCTTTAATTTCCTGGTTGACCCATTCATTCTTTAGTAGGATGTTCTTTAGCCTCCACGTATTTGGGTTCTTTCCAACTTTCCTCTTGTGATCGAGTTCTAGCTTCAGAGCATTGTGGTCTGAAAATATGCAGGGAATGATCCCAATCTTTTGGTATTGGTTGAGACCTGATTATGACCCAGGATGTGACCCATTCTGGAGAATGTTCCATGTGCACTAGAGAAGCATGTGTATTCTGTTGCTCTGGGATGGAATGTTCTGATAATATCTGTGATGTCCATCTGGTCCAGCGTGTCATGTAAAGGCTTTATTTCCTTGTTGATCTTTTGCTTGCATAATCTGTCCATTTCAGTGAGTGGGTGTTAAAGTCCCCTACTATTATTGTATTATTGTAGATGTGTTTCTTTGATTTTGTTATTAATTGGTTTTATAGTTGCCTGCTCCTGTGTTAGGGGCATATTTAAAATTGTTAGATGTTGTTGGACAGACCCTTTGAGCATGATATAGTGTCCTTCCTCATCTCTTATTATAGTCTTTGGCTTAAAGTCTAATTTATCTTATAAGGATTGCCACCCCAGCTTTCTTTTGATGTCCATTAGCATAGTAAATTGCTTTCCACCCCCTTACTTTAAATCTGGAGGTGTCTTGGGTCTAAAATTAGTTTCCTGTAGATGGCATATTGATTATTTTTTTAAGATTTTATTTATTTATTTAATGGACAGATATCACAAGTAGGCGGAGAGACATGGGGAGGGAGAGGGGGAAGCAGGCTCCCTGCTGAGCAGAGAGCCTGATGCGGTTTGAACCCCGGACCCTGAGATCATAACCTGAGCCAAACGCAGAGGCTTAACCTTTTAAGCCACTCAGGTGCCCCGGGTTTTGTTTTGTTTTGTTGTTGTTGTTGTTGTTGTTCTTGTTGTTGTTTTTATCCATTCTGATACCCTGTGTCTTTTGATTGGGGCATTTAGGCCATTTACATTCAGGATAACTATTGAAAGATATTAATTTAGTGCCATTGTATTGCCTGTAAGGCAAGTGTTCTGTATATTGTCTCTCTCTCTCTTTTTTTAAAATATTTTATTTATTTATTTGACAGAGATCACAAGTAGGCAGAGAGGCAGGCAGAGGGAGAGGGGGAAGCAGGCTCCCTGCTGAGCAAAGAGCCTGATGTGGGGCTTGATCCCAGGACCCTGAGATCATAACCTGAGCCAAAGGCAGAAGCTTTAACCCACTGAACCATCCAGGCACCCCTGTCTCTATTCTTTTCTGATCTACTACTTTAAGGCTCTCTCTTTGCTTAGAGGACCTGTTTCAATATTTCCTGTAGAGCTGGTTTGGTGTTTACAAATTCTTTTAGTTTTTGTTTGTCTGGAAGCTTCTTTTCTCTCCTTCTATTTTCGATGATAGCCTAGCTGGATATAGTATTCTTGGCTGCATGTTTTTTTCATTTAGTGCTCTGAATATATCATGCCAGTTCTTTCTGGCCTGCCAGGTCTCTCTGGATAAGTCTGCTGCCAATCTAATATTTTACCATTGTATGTTACAGACTTCTTTTCCCGGGCTGCTCTCAGGATTTTCTCTTTGGGACTAAGAATTGTAAGTTTTACTATTAGATGACAGGGTGTGGACCTATTTTTATTGATTTTGAGGGGGGTTCTCTGTGCCTCCTGGATTTTGATGCTTGTTCCCTTTGCCATATTAGGGAAATTCTCTGCAATAATTCACTCCAATATACCTTCTGCTCCTCTCTCTCTTCTTCTGAAATCCCAATTATTCTAATGTTGTTTCATCTTGTGGTATCACTTATCTCTCAAATTCTCCCCTCATGGTACAGTAGTTGTTTGTCTCTCTTTTGCTCAGCTTCCTCATTCTCCATCATCTGGTCTTCTATATCACTAATTCTCTCTTCTGCCTCATTTATCCTAGCAGTAAGAGCCTCCATTTTTTATTGCACTTCACTAGTAGCTTTTTTTATTTCAATTTGGTTAGATTTTAGTTCTTTTATTTCTCCAGAAAGGGCTTTTATATCTCCAGAGAGGGTTTCTCTAATATCTTCCATGCCTTGTTCGAGCCCAGGTAGAACCTTGAGAATCGTCATTCTGACCTCTAGATCTGACATGTTACCAATGTCCATATTGATTAGGTCCCTAGCCTTTGGTACTGCCTCTTGTTCTTTTTTTTGTGGTGAGTTTTTCTGCCTTGTCATTTTATCCAGATAAGAATCTATGAACAAGAGAATAAAATACTAAAAGGGTGGCAAAGACCCCAGATAAATTTATGCTAATCAAATCAGAAGAGATCCTATGTTGGGAGTAGAAGAAAGGGGGTAAAAATAAGTTAAAAATTTTTTTAATTAAAAAAAAA
>PISX010032284.1:0-16307 GCA_004024625.1 Mellivora capensis
CAACTTTTAAACTGCACTATTTGCTTTCTTATTATTAATTTTAAGAGTTCTTTATAAATTCCTTTTCAGTGATTATTCAGTTATTTCATAATGAGGAAAATGGAAGATTACATTCTAAGTAAAATTTCAGGTAATATGATTTATAGTAAAAACTGAACTATCTGAAACATGCATAGGAAAATGATATAGTGAGGGGCCTCTGGGTGTCTCAGTCATTAAGTGTCTATCTTCGGCTCAGGTCATGATCCCAGGGGGTCTGTGCTCGGTGAGGAGACAGCTTCTCCCTCTCCCTCTCCCACTGTTTGTGTTCCCTCTCTCATTGTGTCTCTCTCTGTCAAATAAATAAAAAATAAAGAGAGAAAGAGAAAGAAAGGGAAAAAGAAAAAAAAGAAAGAGAGAAAGAAAGAAAATGATATAGTTAGATTAAAATACCTTCTTTTTCTAAAGTTCCCATTGTTAAAGGATAACTGCAGAGAATAATTAAAAAAAAGATACTGCTCAAAAGATAATGTATGTAATTGAATATAGTTAGACTTCTTTTTAGTTTTACTGAGGTATAATTGATACAAAAATCATACACATTTAATGTATGTAACTTGAAGAGTTTGAACATACGCATAAACCTGTAATGCCATTACCACAAGGAAGATACTAAGCCTATCTATCATCTCCAAAATTTCCTTCTGTTCTTTTATCTTGTCCTGTCATGTACTGTTTGTTCTTTTCTTCTTTCTCTTTCCTTTTTTATTCCTTCCTCCCTCCCTCCCTCTCCTCTTTCTTTCTTTCTGTTTTTTTTTCTTTCCTTTCTCCTTCCTTCCTTCCTTGTAAGACCACTTAAAATGACACTTATCCTTTTGAATCTATTTTAAAGTGTGCAATACCATGTTATTAATTATAATGACTATGTTTTACAGCAGATATCTGGGACTTATCTATCTTACATAACAAAAACTTTGTTTCCATTGTGAAATAATTAATTTCCCCTCTCTCCCACCCTCTGACAGCTACTGTTTGACTCTCTGCTTCTATGAATTTGACTATTTGAGATTCCTAATAAAAGTGGAATCATGTCATATTTATTCTTCCCTGTTTGGCTTATTTCACTTAGCATAATGCCCTCAAGGTACATCCATATTGTGGCAAATGGCAGGATTTGTAATATTGATCATGTACCCTGCAATCTTCCTAAATTTACTTATGAGTTGCAAGAGATGTTTTGTAGATTACTTAAGCTTTTCTAAATACCCACTTACCATCTGCAAACAGATCTGTATCTCTTTTATTTATTTACTTATTTTACCTTTTTCCACCGGCCAGGTCTTTTAATGCAGTGTTGAGTAAAAATAGTAAGAATGAACATCATTGCCTTGTCCCTGGTTTTAAGCAGTTCAGTCTTTCATCATATGTGATGTTATCCATAGGTTTTGGAGGATTTTTTTGGGGGGGTAGATAAACTTTATCAGGTTGAGAAAATTCTGTTCTATCTCTTAACTATCAATGCAGTCAGTCTCCACAAATGCTTGTATTCTTTATATGCCTGTTTTTATTTTGACTTGTTTCTTTATTGCTAAGCTTCCAATTTTTCTCAATGAAGTTCTTCTTTTGGTTTCACTTGAGGTCTCTCATGTAGCTGCAGTTAGTGCTGCGTCTAGAAGTCATAGAAGGCTCAACTGAAATGCTTAGACAACTGTATCTTCCTCACTGCATGCTCGTAGGGCATTTCTACATAATCTCTTCAGCTGAGTAACTGAGCATTTTTCACTGTAGCTCAGGATTCATAAGAGCTCAACATTAGAAACCAATGGACTTTATAAATGCATAGGCACAAAATCCATTCCTTGTAGGCAGGGACCATATAAAAGTTTAAATTCTAGGAGGCTGGTTCTCTGGAACCACCTCAGAGACAAGCTACCATGACCTATTAGTGTCCATTAGTTAGTGAAATGTTATATTATTTAATATTTTAACATTTAAGTATTTTTCTTAGCTGTTTCTATAATAAGAATTTCAGAGAACATTCTTTAAATATGATCTAAACAGCTCCAAGTTTGTAGATTTGCAGTTAACTTTTCTACTTTTGTAACCACTGCTTTTTCTAAAAACACTTAAAAATAAATTACAGACCACTTGATATTAAAGACTTGTACTTTTACTAGGTTATATTTTGTACATTAATATAAAATGTTAAAACTGTAGTGCAAAACCAGTAGAAATATATTGGAAACAAATATCAAATTAATTCATTTACATATAAACCTCCATGAATTTAAAAGATAAATTCTAAGCCCCCCAAAAAATAAAAGAAAAATTGGAAAGTTAAATAAAAAGTGCTTGAGTTAATGTGAATGGGTAACAGCATGAATAAGAAAAAAATACGCCCAATTTTTAAATAATGTTATGTTTATAAATATAAAAACAAACAAACTGACAAAAAAAAAGACAAGCAGATATTCTAAAACAAAACTCTAGACTTAGCAGAGGTTTCTGCAGGTGTTTGCTTTTAGGAAATCTGTGCAAAATAGACAGTGTGTCACTAACGGAATTCTTCCTGTGTATATAACTGATTTCTAGACAAACACAAGAAAATTGTGTAGATAAACAAGCTAACATAGTTGATGAGTATCGTATTTGCAGAAGTAAAATATGCTACAAAATGTTGTAACTAAATTCATTTGATTATTTAAAGATGATTATCCAACTGTGAATTAGTCATCCTGGGACCTTGTTCTCCCCTTAACTTTTAGTTCTTGCTCATGCTGTTCACATTCTCAGTGCTTCATTCATTATACTTTCTCTTCCCTTCTCCGGATATCTACGTAAGACAGTGATGAATGCAAATCATAATTTTCCAACAAAATATTCTTTGAGTACATTGGTCCATAGTCAGCTCTCTCTTCTTCTTGGTCTGGTTATTGTCAGTGATTCTACTCACTTTGGATTATCAGTCATCTTGTACCGATACTTCACTGTTATTTTTGTATTGAGATTTTCTCATTGAGATTCTTAATATTAACACGACCAGAGACTAAGCCTTGTATCCATTGTGTCTTCCATATTTCAAAGAGTAAAAACATTAAAATTCTGTAAATATTTGTTAAATTAAACAGAATGCAATCTAGTATTTTTCAGTTTCTCTCTTCTATACCCCAATTTTTCCTTATTTTTCACTAACTTCTCAGTCAGAAGTCAGTAATGCAAAAATGATTTGCAAAATAATTTGAACATATAATGTAATACTCTGATCTTCACAGGTTTAAATACTAGGGAATGTAATGTGTGTGCACACACAATGACACATGCACACACCATGAGCCATACTAAAGATTCTTTACACTGAAAAACAATGAGATAGGGACACCTGGGTGGCTCAGTGGGTTAAAACCTCTGCCTTCGGCTCAGGTCATGATCCCAGGGTCCTGGGATCGAGCCCCGCATCGGGCTCTCTACTTAACAGGGAGCCTGCTTCCTCCTCTCTCTCTGCCTGCCTCTCTGCCTACTTGTGATCTCTCTCTGCCAAATAAATAAAATATTTAAAAACAAACAAACAAACAAACAAAAAAACAATGAGATACTTTATGCACCACTTAACCAAAGCATATATTGTGTTCATTTAAAACTATTTTCTACTAAAAGTACTGTGTTTTAGATATTCACCAAAATAATAACATCTATTAATAATTCTTAAGAACCTAATTCCATTTGACAGTGCTGTATCATTTTAACTCCATAAACTCAATGAAATTAGAGATTGAGTGGCAGAGAACAGTGAAGTCACTTAGGCTTAGCAAGTACCTTTGGGGAAGCAGGGATCATGTCTGAGGTTCCCTACATCCATAGCAGTTGGCTGGGGCTGTACTGAATAAGCACTCCTGCAAATTTCAGGAGCCAGTAATCAATCAATTTATAGGTATGTTTGAGCACTTGTGAACATGATTAAATGAATTTCTCCATGGTCTTCTTGTGTTACAACAAAGTTATTAATATAATGGATAAAAGCTACCTGAAAAAATACACTTCCTACTGTTCACTTATGCAAAATGTTTCTAGAGAATGGACTTCCAATAACTTTTCATCTCCGAATGAAAAAGAAACATCCCGCTAAAACCCAAACATTCTTATTAAGAATCAATCTTTTTTGTTAAAAATATACAGAGGTGAGGCCAAAAAAGTAGAGACACCAAGTGAAGCAGAACACACTTATAAAGCAAATACAGAGCAACTTTGAACAAACAGTACCATTTTGTGGCAAAGCAACGTCAAACCTACACAATCATTAATGAGGTGCCATGATAGTTTCATGATTCTAGTAGCAACTAATAAGGTCAAAAAAGAAAATTTCTGGCAAAGCATCAAGGTTTGAACTTCAGCCATAAGATAGTTGCAGTACTTTGCTGTCAAGCTACATAACAAGAAACACCCAATAAAAATAAAACTTGGTTCACATGAAGCCAGAAAATTAGCAGTATTAAATGTAGCCTTACACTTGCCATGGAAAAGTATCACTTGCCGTTGTAACTTTCATAGGGTACCTACCATTTATTGTTCACCAGTGACTGGTGCTTGAGTTCAATTTTTGTCTGAGAAGCAGAAATCTGCATTATATAGTAGCAGGTCTCTTTGGTTGCTGAGGGTGGTGAAAAGTCCATGATTGTGAGTGTGTGGGTGTGGGGATGGGTGTTTAATATATATTTTAACAAGAATTTCAAAATATTGCTTTTGGGGTGGGAATTCAGATTTGGGAGGAATAAAATATTTTTGAATATCTGTTTAATTATGTCTTATATACATTTAGAGAATAAGGAGTCTTCAAAATGTTGGCCTCTTTGTTTCATCTCTCCCTTCTCCAGCACTGCATTGTTCTGAAACTCAGGACATTCTAACCTTTCAGTTTGATCTTATTTTCTTTTGAATGGATAGCCTGGTACAGGTAAGCCGTAAATTGCTTTATTGCACACTAAATACTTTTTAAAAGCATGGTAGGAACTAGCTATTGCAAGAACTATTATTTATCCTAATTGATCCCAGCTGAACTTGGAAGGTAGTCTGGTCTGAGAGCCTTCAAAGACTTGCCAAAAGGCTGTCAGATTTGATAACTCACACTACTCTGAACTTGGCTCAGAGGGGTCAGTTACAGAGTGAACACTAAGCTCCCCCTGATATCCAAGCCTGCTGAAAAATGCAGATACACTGCCAGCTGACTTGCAAGCCACTAGATTTTCAACTTTGTTTTAAGAGGCTCATGTGTTCTTGGAACTGGGGATGGGCTGCTCAGCAATAAGAAGACGTTCCCATGTGAAGTTACAGAGCAGATGTGACTGTCCTTTGTGCTAGGAAGCATCTGTTTCTGTTAAAACATGGTTTGTGCATTGGCCTAAATATTTAGGATGAGCTGGGGATATAACAAAACCTTAAATTATGCCTCTTTGATTGAGTAACTGAATGCATCCATGAATTTATATTTTATTGTTTTATGTTATTTTAATATTTTTCACATAAAATTTCTCATTTATAGATTATACAAAGAATGTTGTTCTACATTATCAAAGGTCCAGCTGAATGATCTTGCCAGTTGTTTTATAACATTAAGTTGAAGCACCATGAAGGAAAGAAAACAGTATTTGTCCCTTCATTGTTACAACTTCTTTGCCTAACACAATCCCTGGGCTCATGAAATCCCCCAAAAAATATTTGTTGGGAAAATGAAAAAATGAAGAAATAATTCTATGAATGAAGAAAATGAACAATTTATTTGAAGGATTTTTTTTTCTCTTAGTTTCAATAAAATTCCTCAATTGATGGATGCATTAACTAACCTTATCGTGATGATCACAATATATGCCATCACATTACACACCTTAACCTTACACAATGTTATATGTCAATTATATTCTAATAAAGCTGGGGTAAATGAATAAAACTTCTAACGAAATCAGCTTTATCACTATTGACTTTTTAAAAATATTTATTTATTTAACAAGCCCTAGGTGGGGCTTGATCCCAGGACTTTGGGATCATGACCTGAGGGGAAGGCAGACACTTAACCAACTGACCACCCAGACACCCCCTCCCTATTACCATTTTAAAAAATATTTTTGTAGAAATATATCATTTAAATTATAAATTTCTAGCAAACTATTCAAATGCTACCCATAGTTTTCTGAAATTTCATATTATTCATGGACAATTTTTAATGTTGCCCAGAAATTGAAAAGGAAAGTTTATATTGAAAGTCTTTTTTTCTTTTTCCATTTTCCAATTTGTGGGTATGTGCAGCTTCTTCATACTTTTACCGTGATATCTAAAATCTAGCTTTATGTTATGATGGATTCAAGATGGCCACAAATTCCTTGTCTTTCCTAGTTGAGAGGAGGGGTCTATTTTCCTTCTCTTTGACACAGGTGGGCCCTGTTACTGACTTTGACCAGAAAAATGTATCAGAAAGAACATGGTATAAGTTCTAAATGGGCTAAAGAAACTGGCACATTCCCTGCACCTTTGTTGTATGCTCTCCCTTGGAAGCCATCTGCCATATAAGAAGTGTAGGTAAATTCCATCTTGTGAAGAAACCTAGTCTTCCTAATTGGAGAGGAAGAAAGCATACAAGGAAGTACATGGATGCTAGATGCATGAGTCAACTTTTTGGACCTTCCTGCTTAGTAAAGGGAGAAAACAGATGAAGCCAGCGCGCATAGCAGATACTTCCTGAGACTTCCCAAATTCCTGATCCACGGTCTCATGAGCAGATAAAGTGATTGTCATTTTAAGCCATTAAGTTTTGGGGTACTTTGTATACACAGTAGTAAATAATAAACTTGAACCTTCATTATTAAGAAAATTACTTCTCTAACTATAATAATTGAAAATATACTAAGTATTCTCATAATATTTGAGAAAAATGAGAAATATTTCTATATTATAACTTTTTCAGCATGAGGCATCAGGAGATAAAGCACTTATTCTAATATTTATTTATAATGTTAACTTTTGAAAATCATAGTCAAAATTAGAACTGATTGAAGCTTTGTCGTGCCATTCTAACACTCAATACTCAAAAATTCAACTTTAGAAAAATGACTGTTAAGATTAGATGTTTACTGGGCTGCCTGGGTGGCTCAGTGGTTTGAGCCTCTGCCTTCAGCTCAGGTTGTGATCTCTCGGGGTCTTGGATCAAGCCCCGCATTGGGCTCTCTGCTCAGCAGGGAGCCTGCTTCCCTTTCTCTCTCTCTCTGCCTACTTCTGATCTCTGTCAAATGGATAAATGAATTCTTTAAAAAAAAAAAGATTAGATGTTTACTAGACTTGATTTTATGAACATTTTTAAACTTGAGTATAGTCCCAGTGGATTTCAATTAGTTACATTCTCTTTACCATAAAAAAAAAAATACCCAAGTCCCTGGGTTATATGTAAAAATGTTATTAAGTTATGGGGTTCTCTGTTGCCTAATAGTTGCAAAATACTTTCTATTATTTTGTTTTGTGACTTGCTATAAAATGATTCAACCAACATCAACTTAATTACTATAACACAGATCAGTTAGGCTGAATCTGTAAGAAATGGTATATCTCACTACACTCCTTTCCTCTCTGTATTAGTTAGTATTTGAGATCAAATATGAGCAGAAACTCAAACAAGAATGAATTAAAAATGACAGGTGTTTATTGTCCTCTCATAAATTTCCAAGCAGCTCTGACAGTTCTACTCTACAAAGTCAAAAGAAGCCCAGTTCCCTCTATCTGGCAGCACTCTATTACTTCCTAGGATGCTGCACTTAAACTCAGAGTTCATTATGGACCAGCTAGAGGAGGAAAATGTAAATGGGAAGGGATATTCTCTCCTGGAAGGTCATTACCTGGAAAGTGAACTCAAAACTATCACCCAAAGCACAATATACCTAAGTAAGTAGATTTCTTTTTTTTAAGATTTTATTTATTTATTTGACACACAGAGAGAGATCACAAGTAGGCAGGGAGTCAGGCAGAGAGGGGGAAGCAGGCTCCCTGCTTAGCATAGAGCCCGATGTGGGGCTTGATCCCAGGACCCTGAAATCATGACCTGAGCTGAAGGCAAAGGCTTAACCCACTGAACCACCCCAGCGCTCCTAAATAAGCAGATTTCTTAAAAACAAATAAACAAACAAAAAAAACAAACAAAAAAAAAACAAAAAAAAAACAAACAAAAAACTTAACCTATCCTTTAATTATCCATGAATACTATATTGTGTTGAGTGATATTTTGTGGTAATTGGTTAATCTCTTTTTGGAAAAAAGTATTTATTTAGAACACTTAAAGTTAAATAGCCAAGCTAATAATGAAAACTCAGATACTATTTACACAAGTGGAAGACAGTTTTTCATTAGAAATGGTTTTAACTTTCTTCAATTATTCAATGCAGATGTGTAAAGTGGTCCCTGTTAGTAATCCCATACAATAGTATCAGGAATTATCTACTTTTATTTTGAACTATTTTATCTATCATCTATATATTACTTCTATCTATCTATCATCTATCTATCTATCATCATCTCTTTCATCTATCTATATTACTAGCTAAAGTACTAGGAAAAAAGCCAAACCTTAGATCAGAAAGTGTTTCCTTTTCTTTCTTTTCCTTTCCTTTTCTTCTCTCTTCTTTTCTTTTCTTCTTTTCTTTTCTTTTCCTTTCTTTGCTTGTTCTTTCTTTCACTTTTATTGAACTGTAATTAATATATGCTGTTATATTAGTTTCAGGTGTACAATATAATGATTCAACCCTTCTATATATTACTCAGTGCTCATAACAATTACCTTTTTTTAATTTCATTTCTTTTCAGGGTAACAGAATTCATAGTTTTACACCACACCCAGTGCTCCATGCAATGCGTGCCCTCCATAGTACCCACCACCTGGCTCCCCCAACCTCACACCCCCCGCCCCTTCAAAACCCTCAGGTTGTTTTTCAGAGTCCATAGTCTCTCATGGTTCATCTTCCTCCCAATTTACCTCAACTCCCTTCTCCTCTTCATCTCCCCATGTCCTCCGTGTTATTTGTTATGCTTTTTATCCCTTTTATCCATTTTCCACATCACTCCCCATGTCCCTCTGGCACCATCAGTTTGTTCTCTGTATTTAAGAGTCCAAAATAGAAAGCTTTTATCTGCACTTGTCTATTCTCAAAGTGAACTCCATGAAAAAAGCCATGCTCATCTGTCCCAATGTGTCCTAGATCAGCAAGACCTGGAATAAAACACAGCTTTCCATCTGCACTGTGCAATAAAGAAGTAAAACCTGTCTCTCATGGAGCCTGTGAGTAGATCTCTGGCATCACCCTTCTACAGGGTGAAGCAGTTATCATCCTACACAGTGACTTTGGGCAGAATTTTGGCATCCAGCCCACCCCAAGAGGAGGAGGCACACCTACCTGGTGAAGCTTGTGAGTGGTACTCTCCTATCTATCCCTGAGCTGCACTAAGGAGAAATGTTCTTCCCCAGTGACATGTTGATGGAACTCTGAGTTCCACCATCCCCCTGTGGTGGTGTCCCCTACCTCTCTAGTCCATGTTGTGAGGACTGTGGGCAGAGTCCCACCATCTGAATAACACACAATTGGGGAGAATGGATTCACTGTAGGGGATTTACAAATTAACTGGCATTTGATAAGCAGTCCACAAAAGTGAGCTAGAACATGTATTTTGTGACTGCACAAGTTGACCACCTGCTTAAATAAAAGATCTCTCTCTCTCTCTCTCTCTCTATATATATATATATATACATATATATATTTAAGTTCATATATATATATGAACTTTAGTCTTATAATATGCAAATCATCCAAGATATAGTCCAAAGTTCCTCACATACAAAAAAACAAGGAAAATCTCAAGTGAGAAAAGATAATCAACAGAATCTAACACTGAGATGATATGAGTATTAAAATGACTGGACAAGGATTCTAAGGAATACACCATAAAAATGTCCTTCATAGTAATAATATATACAAATGGACAAAAATGAAAACAGATAACTTCAGACACCTTCAGTAAAGAAACAGAAGATACAAAGAGCCAAATGGAAATTTTGGAACTAAAAAAAAATAATAATCATCATCAAAATAAAAATCTAATAGCATGGGCTAAATAGCAGGCTGGAAATGACAGAGGAAAGAATCAGTAACATTGAAGGTAAACTGGTAGAAATGATCTATTCTGAACAACACAGAGCAAACTGAAAAACAAAACAAAGCATTAACTTACTTCAGTGACTTCTGGGACAGTAGCAGAAGACCTAACATTTATGTCACTGGAATCCCAGAATGAGAGGAAAAAGAATGTGGAGCTGAAAACATATTTGAGGAAATAATGACTGAAACCTTCCTAAATTCAGTGAGGGACAAATCTACAGATTTAAGAAACTGAGTGAACTCCAAAGAGGATAAACCAAAAAACTTTATGACCAGAAATACTAGAATCAAACCTATGAAAACCAAAATAGTAATTTTATTATTTACCAGTCTAATTTGGCCAGAAATAATGCTAGAAAATAATATTATCATACAGTATTTAGTATGCTAGAATCCAAGCAGAAAGAACAAAATCATAGGCACTTTAAGAAGCAGCCTAAACACATGATAACTGAAAAAGCTGTATTTTGGGTATTGGTTTATGTTTGACCCTGCTGAACAGAGACACTATTGCATGAAAAACAATCTCTTTATTTTAAAAATCAGTTTGATATCACCACAATTATTTATACTTGCTCTTATTTTCTGGTAAAAAATGTTACCTTTATGTCCAACACTCTATCCACTTTTACTTATTTTTGTTAATCTTGTTTTTTCGAATGTTACAAATACTTCTTTTTATAAATGTTTGAAACTCCTCCAGCCCTCTGGATCCGATTAATTTATATATTTTAATGTTAAATATCTCTCCTAATTCTATACTAAAAGGTAATTTTATATACACTATGAATCACTTTTTAGGAATTTGTGTCCCTTTTTCCAATGTTTTTCAATTCATTGATTGTAAAGATTGACATGCACTAAAACTAGTCATGCTTTTTGAAATAACATGGTGAATAAATCATGGTGAGTATCCAAGAAACAAAAACCTTGAGACGTAGTCAGGAATAATTTCAGAAATAAATATAATTTATTTTGATAATAATTATTATAAAAAATAACCATATCCTTCATCAAAGGATTCAGTTTTAGCATGTAGTTTTCCCCTAAGATTGTATTTATTTATTTGTCAGAGAGCACAAGCAGGGGGATTGGCAGGCAGAGAAAAAAGCAGGTTCCCCACTGAGCAGGGAGCCCGATGTAGGACTCAATCCAGGACCCTGGGATCATGACTTGAGTGGAAGGCAATTGCTTAACCAACTGAGCCACCCTGGTGTCCCTTAGCATGACTCTTTTAAAAAATTAAATTAAATTTTTTTTCAGTGTTCCAAGATTCATTTTTTATATACCACACACAGTGCTCCATGCAATATGTGCCCTCCTTAATACCCATCAACAGGATCACCCACCCCCTACACCCCCACCCCTCCAAAACCCTCAGTTTGTTTTTCAGAGTACACAGTCTCTCATGGTTCCTCTCCCCCTCCAATTTCCCCCAACTCCCTTCTTTTCACCTTCCCCCAATGTCCTCTGTGTTATTCCTTATGCTCCACAAGTAAATGAAACCATATGATAATTGACTCTCTGTGCTTGACTTATTTCACTCAGCGTAATCTCCTGCAGTTCCCTCCATGTTGATACAAAAGTTGGGTGTTCGTCCTTTCTGATGGAGACATAATATTCCATTATGTACATGGACCACATCTTTCTTATCCATTCATCTATTGAAGGGCTTCTTGGCTCTTTCCACAGTTTGGTGACTGTGGCCATTGCTGCTATGAACATTGAATGACTTTTAAGTAGCTCTTTTAAATCCAATAATTGTCTTCTTTTGCTTGAAAGATCTGAGTTAAAGTGAAACATGTATCCTATTTTATATTATCTGTTATCTTTTGTAGACATCTAGAGTGGAAATTTCAACATATGCCTGAATGTCTGTATGTGTCGGTATCCTGCTTTCCTCTGGTAAATCCAGCAGTCCCAAATAACCTTGTGATTTTTTTTTAAGATTTTACTTATTTATTTGACAGACAGAGATCATAAGTAGACAGAGAGGCAGGCAGGCAGAGAGAGGAGGAAGCAGGCCCCCTGCTGAGCAGACAGCCTGATGCGGGGCTCAATCCCAGGACCCTGGGATCATGACCTGAGCCGGAGGCAGAGGCTTTAACCCACTGAGCCACCCAGGTGCCCCAACCTTGTGATTTTAATAAGTGTTTGAGGAAATATTTCACTTTTAGACCTATGAAAGCTTTCATATGGCTGGTGTTGGTTTATCACCCACAATCTGAGATTTTTAGGGAAATATGTTAATTTTCATTCAGTTGTCAACATTACATTTTTTAGCATTTAATTAATTAATTAATTAACTTATTTATGAGAGAGAGAAAAAAAAATACTCAAGTGGGGGAGGATGTGCATGGGCAGAGGAAAAAGGAGAGAGAGAATCCCAACCAGGATTCACACTCAGTGTGGAGCCTGATGAGGGGTTTGATCTCACGACCCTAAGATCATGACCTAAGCTGAAATCAAGAGTTAGGCCCTTAATGACCTGAGCCACATGGGCACCCCACATTACATATTTTGATTGTCTCTCCTGTGCTCAATGTGAATATTTTTAGAAAGTTCTTATTAATATTATTATGTAATCAATTAGTAAAATACAGGCTCTAAAACTTATTTTATTGGCTCCATGTTGTGCCAGAATTTCTTCCATATCTTCTCTGTAACTAAAAGTGAGCTTTCTCTGATGGCTAAAATTCTCACTTTTTCCACCTATGTAAAAATGAGGTGTAAAAAATTACTCACCTATGATTTCACTTATGTGTGGAGTTTAAAAAGGGTAACAAAGAAATAAAAAGTAGAATCAGATCCATTAATACAGAAAACAAACTGATGGCTGCCAGAGGAAAGGGGTGGGAGTGGGTAAAAATGGGTGAAGGGGAGTGGGAGACTCAGACTTCAAGTTATGGAATGAATAAGTCATGGGGATGAAATACATAGCATAGGGAATATATTAAGTGGTATTGTGGTAGTGTTCCATGTTGATAGATAATAGCTACACTTGTGGTGCATAGCATAATGTATGAACTTACAGAATTGCTATGCTATACACCAGAAACTAATGTAACATTGTGTGTCAACGATAATTGAAAAAAAATAAAAGTATTATATCTCATGTCCATGATTTTCGGACAGCATTGCTTTTTGCTGTTCTGTGTTTTTTTTATAATTTTCTGTGATTTTTGTCATAACATACAGTTTCTTTACATTTTTACAGTAAGTCTGTAACCTCCTAACATTCTAATTTCTGGAGCACTTTCTCCCCTATTTTTCTCTTCAATCCAGTCCTAATATTAATAATATTCTTCTAGCCTACTGGCTTACAGCCCTTGAATCCCTATGAAACCAAGGTCTCTCCATTAAATTTGTTACCCACAAGCATAAATGTAAACTTGACTGAAATCATCACATCTCTGTTTCATCTCTCTCTACAATTTCGAAGGCTGAAATTTCTCTGTCTTGGAAATGAACTCACAAGAAGAGTTGTTTTTCTAACATGCTTCATCTCTCTCACTTCATATCCTTATTAAGACTATTCTTTTAAAATCTTAATTATAACTTCTACTATTCCTTTATTCAAATCCAAAACCCTCTTCTGATTTTCCTTTCCTTCAGTGCCAGCTGGCATGCCAAAGGCAACCATATCATTTGCCACATGCACCCTTCAAGGGCACCAAAACTTAGGTCACACCACTGTGCCTGCATTCACATTTTTTAAAATAATACCCGTTGTCTGTTTTTCTACATTTGCTCTCTGAACTGAAGTTGTTGATTAAAAAAATTCAAAAACACCAAATTCTCTTCAATGTAATGTTATTTTCATCATTCCTCACTTGAAAAAAATCATTATCATGTTCCTTTCAGTGGGTGTTCCAAACAGATTCAACTAATTGTGAATTCCTCTGTTCCTAGAGGAGGAAATATGCTTCATCCTCAAGAATATTGAAATCACGTGTTATCATGAGCACTGGGTGTTACACACAACTAATGAGTCATTGAACACTACATCAAAAACTAATTATGTACTATATGTTCACTTATTAAGCATAATAGAAAAGAACAGTGAAATTATATGATGAGAATTATTTTACTGCCATTGATCCATTACATAATTATATATTGAGGAAATTGCCATGTGCTGGGTGCTAGAGACAGAAAGATATTAAGGCAAGATTCATCTGTCTCAAAGTTCATTTCTGAGAGAAGAAACACATAAACAGTAATTTTGATTTCATATGTTAAAGGTTCTTCTTCCTTTGCTATTTCCTCCTCCTCCTCTTCATCTCCTCCTCCTCCTTCTTCTTCTTTCTCTTCCTTCTCCTCCTCTATCTCCCTCCCCTTCCTATTCCTCTTCTTACCCTTCTCCCACTCCTCTTTCTTTCTTCTTCTTCTTTTCCATCTCCATCATCATCTTCTTTTCCTGTATCTTTATCTGTTTTTCTCTCTTCTTTCCAATGTTCTTTCCTTAAATATCTTCATCTTGCCAGAATATCTCCCTTTAAGAAATTCTTCTCCACTGTCCTTTAAATTATTGCTCTTAGCAGGCAAAAGCTACTCATCTTTCACATATTAGTCTTAGTGTTTCCCTTCTGTGAAAACATCCTAAGACCTCCAGACTATCAGAATTAATGTGTTTAATTTCACTCACTGTTTGCTCAGACTTCTATCACAGTAATTCATAAGTGTTTGTAGACTAGAAAAATAATAGTATGAGCATGGAAAATGAGAAATAAGTTTTCTGACAATAATAAGTCTTTGGATGTAATATATATGACTTAGAAGGCATGACAAGGTGAATCAGGGAAATGAAGGTCAGTGGTAGATTACTCTGAACTGGGAAGGTCCTGGAGAGCCATAGAGCCTTCTGAGCTCTAATCCTATCTGCATTTCTCCACAGGGAAGGTTGCAGACTCATTTCTTATTTTGTCTTTCAATAGTGTGTTTTTGGTAAGGGCAAGGCTGATTTGGACAGTTACTGATCAAATGTTAAAGGAACAACTTCTGGAAAACTCTGTATTTATAATACATTTGTTAATTGATTCTGATGCAGTTTTCTAATAGGACTGAGCTGGATTGCCTAACATATTTATCTCTAATCTATATATGTAAGTAGATCCTTAGCTGGAACCAGCTTTTTTTTTTTTTAATTTCTTTTCAGCGTAACAGAATTCATTGTTTTTGTACCACACCCAGTGCTCCATGCAATGCGTGCCCTCCATAATACCCACCACCTGACTCCCACAACCTCCCACCCCCCGCCCCTTCAAAACCCTCAGGTTGTTTTTCAGAGTCCATAGTTTTAATATCCTTTAGAATTTTACATATTCAGAGCTCCCATTGAGTGAAACTACTTTGATGCAAAGAGTTTAATGTCTGGATTGACGATGATTCTCCTGAAGCTTCATCTACAGGAAATCTGGATTGTGGCAATTACCTCCTTATGGGCTCTTTCTCCAGGGATAGATGCCTAAAGAAAGGGGGGGAAAATGTCAATATTCTTTATTTCAATGCAATTCTGAACTGCGATATATAGAATATGCTTAGGGGAAATTTCAGCCACATCCTTAATTATGCACCGGCTTTATTTAATGATACTTAACCTTCATTTTATTTTCCCTATGCTTAATATATTTGAGAATAGAGTTTCTTTAGACCAGATTGAATGTGATCCTTAACATACTCTATACCACAAATTTGATTATTCACTTAATGGTGGGCAGTGAGATTATGGGAGTAATTTCCTTCCTTCAAATGCATGAGTAAATCTGCCAATGCCAAAGAAGACACACTATCTTGCTAAAATGGTCTTTTGGGGTGAAGGGAAGTTTTTATCTAATTATATACAATTGGATTTTATAAAAATTTAAATCAGCCTTGACTACCACATGTCTGGGCAACAGTCCATCCTATACCGTGAATCAATGAAGACTGCTGGGAAGCAAAATGAGAGTTTTATCCTAGCAAAATTAGCAAAATTGTGCCATAAGATGTTTTCAGATGATGTCAAAGCTATTAAATTGAAATTATCCTCATCTCAGCTATATCCTTTGGGAGTGGGAAGAAAGCGAGGTAGCACAGAAATTTCCTTAGGAGGCTCTGAGCTGGTCTATCAGGACTTGAAATGGATATAGGTTTGGAGATTTTTTTTTT